>JAQFYC010001800.1:0-30511 GCA_034694165.1 Tomocerus mixtus | reverse complement strand
ATCCCTTGAGCTACGTGTATGTCTTTCAACTACTTATGGATATGGATGGACAAGCTATGTCATAGGCTCTGGAACCCCCTGTACAGACTTGGTATACATATAAGCTCAACGAATGGATATTTTTTGTTATTCAATGAAAACATTTAGTCAAGGAGGTAAAATATTGAATTTCATAGAGAAGCTAGACATTTTTTATTGTTTCGTTGACACATTAAGGCCTTTTTAAAAAAATTGCGTACGATGAATCACTGATACAAATTCCGTTAAAATGTCTTCAATACTTTTACTAAAAAACAAAAGAGAAAAATATATTTTGCTACAGTTTACTAAAAAAAGTGTTATTGTGCCTAAAGTGGTACTTTATAACTATGGCACGTATGTATACGGTTAGATTGTTGAATTTAGTTTAGCTTACTACAGAACAATACAGTGCAGATATGTATACACACTGGGTGTATTTTAGTAGGTACATATAAATAGGTAGGAGTCATGTTCGAGTGTATAGCAGAGTAGAGCATTCCGTTTCAATAGAATCTAAAGTATCTTGAGCTTTCGCAAGGAATGGAATGAAGCGGATGCTGTAGTGTACGAAAGTAGTACGGCAACGGCAGTGTATAATAGTCAGTGTGATCTCAGTGAGCTTCTCCTGCTTGCAGTGCAAGTGTGGTCCTATCGATTTTTTGTTTCGTCCTACTGTGTGCTCCATAACCCAGAAAATTTTTGCACATTGCCATTGCAAAAAAGAATTCGCATTGTCTTACAGTAGAGGCACTCTCAGCACTTCTAGTAAATTATACGTACCTACCTATTCTATACATACAATTCTTTTTCATCAAGTCTTTCATGTGTAACAAAGAAGACAGTGGAAGTGTTCGAGCATAATATTTGCACGTGCTACTAATTAAAGGAAGAAATTACTTAGCATGAATACTACAGATATACTACAAACTCCTTTGCGATCTGTACTGTAGTGAAATAAATTTACGTGAATTTTTATTACAATTAAACAAACCCTTTCCAAATACTATGAAATGGCAAAATAAAAAATGTAAAAAAATAAAAAATTATTCCTCCAGGACAACTAGATGGCTAACTCTGCCTGTGACGTTGAGTCATCGGAAACGTAGCAAAAAAGGGAATTACTATTTATTCGTACCATATATGTTTATACGTTTCCTTCTCATGAAATACATTGCACTGTTATGTTGCAGGAATAAAAGCTTTCCATATTCATGTCAAAGTTTTCCCATTAAGTTGGATTTTTGGATTTTGTCGTTGACTGGTAAACATTTGTGAAATACAAAGAATACGAGAGATGAGAAGGAGAGAGAAAGTAGTTGTACAATGGGGAAAGATCAAAGAATGGGAAATGTAGTTTGTCTCACATAAAAGCAGAGCTATTTGTAGTTAGTTTGTATCAGACAGCTTTAGCCATTAGGGAACATCTACATAGAAAACTCGTTTCCCTTGAATAATATCCAGTATTATTTAGTATTGTGTTGTTCTTGTTCTCTTCTGCATTAGATTATCAAATCTAAAGACTTGTTTACGCAGATAGCGAATAGCTATAGGTATATAAACTCTGGAAACTTACATTACGCATCAGCTTTTGAAAACTGCAATGGCTATTCAAAGAAATTCTTTAAATACTGAAAACAAGTTTGGGAATAACAAATTCCTGATGTGATATGATGTGATGTGTAATCTACTCATATACAGAATAGTGCTATGTGCATTGCCATACGAGTAAACTTGCTTTGAGTTTTGTTTTTGTAGCTTGAAGGAAAAACAAGAACTGAAATAGGAAATCCTTGCAATTTTCTATTGGAGAGTCGTAAAACTTTCTTTTATTGGAAAATAGCATGGTGCCAAAGAAAAGAAGAGTGCATATAATCTGTTAAAGATCATTATAGGAATATATTTAGGCACTAAAGTAGGTACTTACTTCAGAGAAAGTCGAAACTCGAAAATGAACTTTGGGGAAATGTCCTCCCTTCATCTTCAATGACAAGGGAAAGTGAGTGAAAACATTGAAAGAAGAAATGTACTACTATCTGCATGAAATGTGAATTACTACACAGCAAATCTATTTCAATATAAAGGTATTTCTTCTTTTCGTATAGTACTTTAATGTCAAATCGAAGAAAGTAGAAAGGTTCTATGATATAATATATGTAACTATAAAGGTCTTTGAAGGAAACCACTTCTACGGAAAATATTACTACTTATCTACCAAGAACTTAGGTATAGAGGGATTAAGTAATAATAGAAAGAGAGTTAGGTAGACAATAGGCAGTGTTTTACAAAAGTAAGTTAAATGCCAAGGCAAGGCAATGGAATGTAATGTAATGGGAAAGTGAAATCTGCAACAGAATATAACAGAACAGAGTTGATTCTCTCGTCTGGTGGGTGTGGAGGAAGAAAATCCTTTCAATCTGAAAAATACGTAGGAGACAAGGAAATATGGCCCAATTTGACTTTCAAGGTTTATACATTGGGTAAACTGAACCCTTGGAAGTAATATTGTTTCCAGGTTTCCAGAAGAATGACAAAGGATCAGCTCCCAAAGAGAAAATAACGATAGCGGTAAAGCAAACTATGAGAGGAAACTAGGCTAGTGTGTCTGTCTTTATTCTAGCAGTCTTGCATTCCCAACTCTTTTTATGCTCAGTGTTAGTCTCAAACAGAAAGTGGGCGACGACTGAGTGAGTGAGCCGAGAGAAATGTGAGTGAACTATATTCCCATATACTTTGGATTTAGATAGCAGCTAGTGCTAGATGCAATCCAATCCAATCTAGACTGAAAGCTATGTATGTGTAAGGGTCCCAAACTACCACCCGCGATTTTGGACCTCCACATTATTAGTAAATGACGAAGATTTAAATATTTGAATCAGGCTGACAATACTAAAGTAAGAGGATTATGGCTTTATAACAAAATTTCGTCGTCGAAAGCCATATCACACTTTAGTGAAAAAACTATTTTGGACAAATGATGGTAAACCGTGAGCTGAGTTTTTCTGACTTTAAAATGATTCATGTATTAGTATTTTTATGGTGAGCAACATGACCTGATATGAAGCAATTCATATTGATTTAGTACTTTAGCGAAAAAAGAATATATTACAGGAACTATCCACAAATTCGCAAAATCGGTAAATCGTAAAATTCTTGGGACATATTTCCTTTTCAAAATATTGGGCCATTTTAGGTCTACAGAATATGACGTCGATCTCTTTGTATTTATAGCAAACATCATTTGACCCTTTTGATATATTCTAAGTAGGTATACTTTTTTGGTGTAAATGTGTTTTTGAAAAGAATGGTACACAAAGGGTTCACTGTTGTGGATATATAGGGAACCACTTGACTTTTGATAATATTAGACACGAACATATATAATTTCAGAAAGACGCCGCTTACATTACATATTGAATGTATAAGAATGTTTGAGAAGAGATCCTAGAACAAGATAGCCTATGGCTATGGCTTAAAACGTTAGCTTGTCAGACTCCTGAGGGGCTCTTAGGGAACCATAAAATGTGATCATCAAATCCGTTCCTGTCTAACATTTTCTTATCGATTTTAAAGAGATATTCCTTTTTCCTTCCGTTTGTAAAGCATACAGCGCTTACGCTTAGACTCACCTTTTACCATTTTCCCCGTTTCGGTCCATCTCCTTTCCAATCCAGTACCCATTATAATCCTACAATGTACTCCTGTGAAGAGGAACGCTCTAGCCCTAACATAACAGCAACAAATAATTCACATGGAGGATAGCATTTCTAATGAATACGATTTACTTCAGAGTTAATAATTCTGTCATGTCAAAAATAATAAACTTTCTACTTCGAAAGTTATAAATTCTAAAGACTATTATAAATTGCCTGGATAAATCCAGAATTTAAATAAATTGAATAGCAGAGCCGAGCGGAGCCTGGACAGGTACCTAACACTACTAACATAGACTGTCACATTTCTTAACGTAAGTTACCTACGTCAAGTGAAAGCATACAATTCTAAACACATTCATTCATTCACTTTCCCTACAGCTTTTTCTACTTTCTCCTGCTTTCTCCAACTCTATCACATTACCGTATTCTAACGACCAAACCAAACCAAGATTTCAAGAGGTCGCAACTGTTTCATATAAAAACCTAACTCAAATCTGCTTTCACCTTAGGCTTCTACTACTCCGCCAGGCCAGACCAGGCTACTTACTCGATTCCCTCGTATTTCTTAAGCTGCATAGTTACTCTTAAGCCCTATATATATATAAACATTGTTATTGCAACAGGAATAAAGTGTATAATGCCTATATACCGTGGAATCACATTTTATTGAAGCTTGGAACATACCTTCAGTATATTTTAGAGACAACTCTGAAAACCAGACCTTTAACTTCCATAAGAATAAGCCGCACCATTAGGATTGATAATACGCAGCAGAAAATACCCGAAAACTGTATAGTTCTTGGTACCTTTAGACCTTAACTAAGGTAGTCAACTTTAAATGTACTACTTACATCCATATGTCCCTTTCCCTAGGGCTTTACAACGCTGAGCTAATGCTCGCAAATGCGGCAGATGAAAGTTGGAAACGGTTTTTATTGAAATCAGGTCAAAGAAAATGGAAGATGGGATTAGATTAGGGGAATGAGTTTTCTTTCTTACTACCTTCCAACAGACTTGCTTTCCTACTCGAGCGAGATCCGAGGCTCTCAATAATATGACTTTAGGTCCTACTTTTCCACAATATTAACCTGTCTCAGACTTTCTCCTTTATCATTTACTGGAATGATACCTATACCTATACACTATAACATTCATGTAGTACCTTCCTCTACACTACCAAATATCTTTCCAGGGAAAACTTTTCCTTTTATTAAAAATTTCTTGCGGATTTTTAAAACTTATCTACTTATACAATTCGTATGCAAAAAGGCAAATAGCAGAACATCGCAGAGCAACGAACTTAAGTTAGGTGCCTTGCCTTGTCTACTATATATTCAGTTTAAACATTTCGCTAATGCAATTTGGATGGATATTATATTTACTTGCACAGAACATGGGCCCATGGCCAACCAAACCAATTTAAAATACCACAACCACAATTATTCTAACAAACTGCCGTATCATCTTACATAATTGTGTTAGGGTAGGATGTTGAAAAGTTGGGATTTTGCGGAGGTGGAGATAAACATCATATAGTGAAAGTAAATTGCTCATATAAGGATATACTTTGGGTAGTGGTAGTAAAGATAATTACTAAATATTTTTTCGATGTGTTGCAAAAACCAAGTGATTAAAGGAATAAATATGAGTGAAACGCAATTTGGCGTCTGTATTTCTGGGCATTTCCTGGGAAGTGCTCTCTCCTTGGAGAAAGTGAAAGCATAAAGCCAACTCTCAGAGCTCATATCACATCAAATCAACTTAATTCACAAGAGGCTTCAAGAGCACTCGCACTAATGACCGTACTTCTCTCTATATGAACTGCGGTTTCATTTTATTGCAACTATTATTATTTGATGAAACCTGAGCAGTGAGACTGAGGGAAGCTACACTCTTATATTGTTATTGGCTAGATTACAGCAACATAACACATATCATACCTAAGTAACTAACTATAAGAGAAAGCTACATGATATCTAATAATATAATAATGTAGCACACCTAAGCTAAATCAACTCTGCACGGCATCCGATGCAATAACATGACACAGGCACTTATATTAAGTATATAGCATTTTGGTTCTGATGTAACACGCAATAATAAGATCATCTCTCAATACGCTTCCTATAAATTCTATACTTAATCTAATATTTACTTATACTACACATTTATAAGGCAATATTATTAGACTTTCTTCTGACAAACATTACATACAGGTACTTTCCAAAGTCTCCATATGGTTGGTTCTTGCAGAAAAATAAATTATATAGACCAAGAATGATAATAACAATAATTTTTTTCTTTCCTTTAATATTTTAATGTCTGTTCACAGTACAGTCCGCACTATTGTTTCTCTGCATCTCAGCCACTAGTAATTGTATTTCTACTGCTTCTACCATATGATTTTTAACGTATTCATCTGTAAAGCATTCTATTGATATCCTCATTCGATCCACTACAACAGTACGATCCAAAAAATAAGCTAGTTTTTTATTTATAGGCTTCAGTACTTAATAAACCTTTTTTAGTGACCCGTACTGTATTTTACACGCATCAACCAGCACACGCAGCAAAAAATTGAATTGTTTCAATTTACTTGGTTTACGCTTTACGCGTGGATATTTAGAAGATAAAGTTCATAAATACAATAGGAGCTGAGTAGCGAAAGTGGATATCTACTTATTATTACTTATCACAGCGCAGATATACTTAGTACATAAATAGGAGTTGCTTTTAAACTAGCTTTTAGCTTGAGTGAGTTAGTGTAATACAGATAATATAGAGTTCTTGTAAAGACAGTGCTAGGTAAAAGCCTATCATTAACTCCAGCTATATTCATAGAGTACAGATAGTAGGTACCTAACTAAAACTATGAATGTTTCAGAAAGATAATTTTCTCTTACGCAACAGCAAACTCACTTATAAAGCTTCCACTGTTTTCACTTACCCCGCTCATTTCTATAAATATAAGGCATGACTATGACTATAAAGTGAATCTCCTAGAAAAGGAACTATCGTTGGTTTCACTATAATTGAAGACGTTCATTTACATTATTATTTCCCAAGCCAGACCAGGCCAGGCCAGGAATGTTGGGGATATAATATTTAGGCTACTGTTAAATATTTGCTTATACAGCATGGCACACTCCAAGCAAATTTATTCTGCGAGACGATAGACAGGAGAAAGTATGCCAAACTATTCGATTAGCTTTGTTTTCTCCAGCCCAGCCCAGTCCAGCCAAGTCCATACTCCATACTACTCCATAGCGAATAGCTAGTTAGTTTATGAGAAGATGTAAATTAGGCACGATACTCTAGTATTTGTATCTCCCCATAAATTCTGTTAGACACATCCAATTTGCAAAGAGAAAATAAATTTATTAAAATTGACCTAACCTCTTCCTGAAACTAAAAAGTAGAAAGTGAATGCGAATTAGCAAATCTAGTAACTAAAATTTATAATAACATTCTTAAATATAAATCAATTCTGACCTTTTGATATTATTACTTGTGCACTATTCCTTTAGAAAAGAGCCATTTCTTTGTTTAAGAGAAAGTAGAAGCATGCAGTTTGTATGATTTACGATATAATATTGATATGAACGAAGGAAAGTCCTCGTCCTACTTTAGAATAAAATAAGAAGTCATGCACTGTGAAAAACAGAGTGACTTAATCAGAAAAACTACGCTGCTGTGATATGAATTGAAATGAGGATATTTAATTCCGAATGCAGAGGCAAGTGAGCTTTGTCGTTGAAGTT
This sequence comes from Tomocerus mixtus, assembly GCA_034694165.1. Classification (NCBI taxonomy): domain Eukaryota; kingdom Metazoa; phylum Arthropoda; class Collembola; order Entomobryomorpha; family Tomoceridae; genus Tomocerus; species Tomocerus mixtus. The sequence continues at coordinate 23,076 of JAQFYC010001800.1, read as the reverse complement.
GATGTTGAAGTAAAATTCATAGGAGACACGTATTTGCTACTTACTAACATGAAAAGAACAAAAGAGTACGCTTTTTGAGCAAGATTTAGCAGAAAATTTCTAATACATAGAATAGATATTTAGTGGCCCTAGGTGTTTTCAAAATGAAGTATTTTATAGTTTAAAACTTCCTTGGTATGAAGGAATCTCTGCCTGGTAGCAATATGTACCATGACCTGTATGTAATGTATATGGATATGGATAGATCCTATTTGCAGGATATACACATACTTCTACAATGCATAATACCAAAATGTAGTTCAACTTTGAGATTTTATAAAATGGGCACTTTAACTTTGATATTAATATATGTAATAAGCATGGATATCCCTTTTCTTTTTTACTCTCTCTTCCTTTAGAAAGTTTAGGAACAGAGTTAGTGTGTCACGAAAGTACCAAAGTGCAAGAAACAGATTTATGTACAGTTTTACGAATGCACACGACCGTTTCAGCTTTTAAACTCCTGACTTTGGCTTTAGCTACCTATGTATGTAACGACCAGTCTGACTTAGAGAAATCTACATGCTACTTATATTATAGGCAATATTATTTTATAAGCCTAAGTTGCGTAACTACACAAGTTGAAACAATTGTCATTTAGATCTCCACATTTTAGAATTGGGTCAACCTTTTCTATAACTTATTTCATACGTTTTTCCGAAGCTATTCTGCACATTTAGCTTTAGTATTAAACAGTGGAGAAACTGCATTACTTACTGAAGCTGTATAATAATGCTCAGAGCAAAAGCAAAGCTACAAAGTTTATATGACACTAATGAAATTATTAAACGAAATGAGGGGCAAACTTTACTCTACGCTTTAGCAACCAAAACTCAGAACCGGCAACAGTCCTATAGTTTCTCATTGTCAGTGGCAAAACGAGTGTTTAAATGGCTCAATGACTTTCTATAAATTTTAATGGGTTCACCACGCTTATTTAATGCAGTGTATTTGACATGCTGAAACTTTGACACCTTATGCTTGTACAATGGGCAATACCATACGAATCCTTTTCATTTACCTAATTAAATTATTGGGGATAGCAATAAATTAGTGTGTGCAAACTGTAGAAAAATATTTTGTTATAAACTGAGAACAATTTATAGATTACACTTTTATTCTCACCAAATAGCACAAACGACTATGAAAGAATTTTTGTTACAAAACTCCCATACTACCTATTCTACACATATAAGGAATGTCTACGGGATTTAGACGCTTCCAAAATCGTAATTCTATTAATTAATGGACAGAAGAAGCTTTCCCTTAAATAATGTAATGTCGTAACTTAACCTTGTAATATTAATTACTGACAATTACGAATAATATAACCTATAAGGGTTTTTATTTAGTTTAACTACAATTCGGCAGCAATTAGCAACCCATCACTTTAGTTATTTATTTATTATTATTATTATCCTGATGTGGATTGAATATAACCTTCGTTTGAAAAGCAAGGACTCTGTCAACTTTTCCCTTCATAAAGCATACGACAAACTGATTCTTAAACACACAGCTAAATCCAATGAGCCACCTTTCATCAAATAAATATATAATCTTACTATACATTCGTACGAAAGTATTTTCATTTCAACCAACAAAAATAAGCGGCCAAGTAAGCCTCGACGAGCTCTGAGTTCGGTACCTTAATATATTATTTCGTACATTAGTAGGATGTAGATCGAAGCTTGACTACTACTTTTGCTTACATACCACTCCTTTCTAATAATGCATTTTGGAAAGCCGAAGACAACTACAGGTAATATTACAAATGCAAAAGCCTAAGAACCTGTGCATTTTAACATAGAGATAGATAAGTATGCTTCATTCCATTGAACGCAACCGTGCAAATAGACATAACGAGAAAGTTGTGACAAAAATTTCAACCTGAGGAATAATAATACAATTGTATAATATATGCAATACATTTTCTGTTGCATATACAACACATTAGAGTCGTCACGTAACGTCACAACCAGGCATCCGAAAAAGTTAGCATCCGAGAATCTAGGATTCTTGGAAATCTGGAATGGGGGTGGGGCTACGCTTGGAAATTGAGAAACTTTTATACTTTCTCCATTTAACCCAATGGAGAAAGTGGGGAAAATAGAAAGCAGGGGGCGGGGTACTCGGTGAAAGTCTGCTTTCAGGATTCTTGGAAGAAAATTTTTTTCGGATGCCTGGTCACAACCCATAAGTACATATAAACTGAATCTAAATATATCCTCGGGCACCTTGAGAAGATAATACGATTCTTTCGTTCCTCAGGGCTTCGTTTTGTGAATGTAAAGAGATAGTATTGTAATATACTTTTATACCATCTTCTACTCAACTTCTACATGTATTACAAAGATAACAGTTATACATTTAATGCTTTCCTATAAAGGAATGTAGAGTAGATAATGGGAATAACATTATGACATTATATAACGATTTTTGACAAAGAAATTCATTTCGTCTTGTCCTTCGTTCCTTCTGAATTCAACTCAAACTCCAACTGCCCGAACATTATTCCTCACTGCTTACATACTAAGTATGTAAGAAAGCAATATAAAATACATCCGTCTATCCATCCACTTATTCTTCATTGCATCCTTGAACTGAATACGTAATGCGTACTTAAACTACCTTCTAGGTAAGGAGTTAAAGTCCATATGTGAAATGAACCAAATGGAATCCTTTACATAATGGGTTAACAAGATACGCTTAGGTATACTTTCATGTATCTTTAATGACACGACACAAGACAATAATCGTTGAATACACACGTGCCTTTTATTGTACTGACCTTGTGCCTTGATGCTTACTTAATGTTAATGTTGCAACAATAAGTAGTAGCAATATTTACATCGTTGTCTTATTTTTTCCAAACATGAGTTAATTTTAATATTGTTTAGGTTGTAGGTGCATTGCAGTAGATGTAATAGTACTTTAATTACATAATATAAAGAAAAAAAGGGATATACCTACATATTATGTATAAATAAAAAAAAATTTCTATTTCGGGGATATGGATAGTTTTCAGGATCCGGGCATGAAAATATGAACCCCAGTACCCAAATATATAGTACTTTAGTTGCTTTACCTACTTTGTTACTATTATATAAGTTACTATTTCGACTTTATTATAAAACCTATTTTAATTTAACTACCGTAATTTGGTACCATTTCTTAATTACAGGTATTATTTTATTCTCTACGAAGAGAGTGGCCAATTTGATTTAAAACACCATTTCGACTATATTATAAATCTACTTTTAGTTTTCCTACCACAATATCTGCTTCTATTTTTTAATTACAAGTAGGTCTACAAGTCTAACATTGATTAGATAATAACACTATATTTACTGCAAAAGATATAAAATGGCCAAATTGTCAATTAATTCATTTGTAATACATAATATTGAATCCAGTGGTACATAACTTTAATCCCCTGAAGCTTCCAAACCTCGAAAACCGTCTTTGTAACATAGAATCCTAAACTGGGGAGCTAAACAATATCCATTGGAAGTAAGGCAAGCTTAGAACGAAAAGTAGGTAAGACATATACCGTACCGTCAGGTCAGGAATACATAATCCTTTCGTTTTTTTCTCAGTGTAAACTAACAATAAGCATATATTATATTGGGTATAGTATTGTTTCTAATGGAGGTATCCTCATAAAATGGACAAAAGAAAGTCCAGCTAGGAAGACAATTGGAATAGAAAGGTGAAGAGAATCCGCATCTAAGTAAGCTAAGAGAAAGTAAGTGGGATTTTGTTGATGTTATTTTACTTGTATTGTGTTCTGTCTGTTGTATTCTGTTGTTTCAGCATCTTGATGCTGTTAGTGTGCGATAATGTCCTTGAAGTGTACATTCACGATTCACTGCACTACTAAAAGACATAACACAACGTGACAAGAGAGGGAATAACGCTAGAAAGCAGTAGTGAATGTACATTTGGTAATCTACAGTAAGTTTACAATCTATAACATGACATAACAACATACACAGACACGACACCAAAACTCGTATTCCTTATAGCATGCTAGTAGTTTCATCCCTAATCCCATTTCCCTAGCTAGAAACACTCATTCCAAGGAATGTCTGTCTTAGAAATACAAGCAAGTCCAATTCAAAATGTAAAGCTTGCTTGTAAAGCCGCAATAGTGAAAGTTGCCTACCCACTCAATTTTTATTTCCCTTTCAAATGCTATTATTTAGTCGTGGGCACAATGCAACACAGCAGCATTCACCAATAATACATACATATACCTACTACCTACGAAACAAGCGAAACAGGCTTTCCAGTGAATTTGGATTACGCTGCCTTACGTTACGTTCCTGAAATTTCTTTTGTCTTTTGATTTCCTCCAACCAAACCAAACCAAACTCATCTCATTTCAATACGTAGGCAAAGGACGTAGCAAAAGTAAACTACAGTGGCGACACTATATACGTAAAGTTTAGTACATACATACTGCACTGCACTACAGAATACTATGCTCAGAATCCATACTTTTAAAATCATCCTTTACTACACAAAATAGTAGTATCTGTCGGTTCAATAACCCATGTTACCGGGATTGGTAAAATGAAACTACATAAATGCCTCTATTTAACTGCATCAAAACTAAAAAAATAAAAAATCCATTATGACATTGGAAACAGCAATATTTATTTCTACAAAAGATATTTTGGATCTGTAAAGGTTCCAAAAGTTTATCATTGAATATTTTTTGTTTATGACTTAAGAACGGGAAAGATACAGATACATAATGCTGTCGAAAATATTTACTTACAGAATCTGTATAGGTAAGTATAACTCAAAATTCAAAACTTTTATACACCTATAGAGTAGGTATTTATTTCGAGATTACTTATTTCTAGGATTATTTTGTCCTAGCGATCACAAAATACTGTACACTTTGGAATTTCCTATAATATTTGTACTACAGAAATGTCTAGCACAATAGGGTATGGTATATTTACCGACACTGTATACTCCATTACCGTAGCATACAGTGAAGTAAAATACAAAAACAGTCTCCGCAAGCATTTCCAATGGAAAGATAGCACACGTATTGTAAAACGTCAACTTTGTGTTCAACGTGTGTTCGTCTATCTATCACCTAAGCTACCTACTCTATACTATTATTGGTTTTGGATCTAAACTCCTTTCCCACAAGACACATACAATACAATGAAGAAGCCCTTGATTTTGGAAAAGGGAGGCTGAATTTACGGAAATGAGCTCGTGGTTCGTTTGTCACGCTCACGTATCCAAAGCCTTAGCCATGGCATTGACTTCGATGAAGTATTGCTTAAGTATAGTAACTCGAACAAGGTACTTCTATTCTATAGACCAGCTATGAGAATGACAGACCAGGCTATTGTATTATTGTATTCTCTACTAATACTAATACATCTAACTCAATGACAAATGCATTATAGTAAAGAAGAAGTACCTACAAATATGTACCTACTGCAATAAAATAGTTAGGAAATATATCGGGGGAGAAGTATTCTTGTCTTTTTTGGACTTGACTTTGACTCAAACCAAACCAAACCAAACCACCAAATTTAGTCGAACCGAATCCACTTGGATCTTTCGTTGAAATCCAATTCCATTCTTTGCCTTGACAATCACAGAAGAGAGGAGAATCGTTGAGAAAGCAAAACTGCCGCAACGAAACATACAGTAGCCATTGCAACCTAATATTATATTACATCTTCGCTTCCTATTTCTATATTGCAAACGCAAAACGAAGGAGAAAGTCTAGAGAAAGTGGACTCCCGACCAGGGAAGGCAGACAGAAGAAGAAAGACATTTCGTTTCCTTCCTGCTCTTCGCCTCCCGTGACAACACTTGAAATTGCTCTAACGATTATCCTTCAGGGATCATTAGGACAAATAGGAAAGTCAGAAATAGCTTTCTGAATGAATTTGCTCTTATTTACGATTTACACATCAAAGAACAATTGCGTCCAGCAAAAGCAAGCAGAAAGGATTCCTTCCCTTTAATTTGAATCTCTTACATATGAAAGGCACATACGGTAGTAGGTACAAGTTATTTATTGACTACACTGTTTGTATGTAGAGTGTAAAAAACAATGTTGTTTTTACAACCAACGTGTTTTGGTTTGGATTTCATTCGTTTGCTTCCCTTTGGGTTAGTTTAGTTGAGAGTTGAGGAGAAACGAGTTATTTGTTTGTACTAACCTAAGCTAAGTACTAAGTTAAGCCAACATCAGCAATTACTTGTTTTACTCCTGATGAAAGTCAAAGCTTTTCATTAGCTTTTCAAAAAGACATACTACCTACTACCTACATGAATTGAGCAATAGGAAATTCATAGGATCCTAAGCCAGTCCAGAATGATAAACATACGCAGTACGTTTCTACAGTGAGATTTACAAATAGTGGGTCATTATTACTTTTAAGTTTTATACCACAATTTACTACATTCTAAAAATATCCTATTTCAAACAGTAACAGAAAGACGTTTAGTTAACTTAAGTAGCAAAGATAATTCTTACAGCAGATTTTTTACAACGGTTTACCTAACAAGTTAATTTTTACTATGAAATTAAAAATTTGGCAAATATTTATAAATGGCATATTGCTTGATTATCCCAGACATGCCAGAAAAGTGCACCGAAATTGTAAAGCCTTATTTAAAATCTTGTAGAAGAAAAGAAAAGAATATTGTGGAATAGTGGACTAGAGTGAACATCTACGGAAACATTGAATAATGGTGAAAGCTCAAGATACTAATTAAAAGATTTATGCACAGCTCTGAACTTATTTTCTAGAAGTGGGTAACCTATGATCGACAATTTGTAAACTACACTGTACTCAAGTTACAAAGTTACAAAGCAATTGCCTTGTGTCTATTAAAACTGAAAGTAATGTAATAGTGCAACTGAGAGGTAATATAGGTAAATATTGATTGAGCAAGAGAAAGCCCACACACTCCCATACAGACACACAGATGAAGATAAATACCTGAGAATATTATAGCAGAAGCGCGTGCTGACGATGAGCCAAGAGTTTAGCCGGGTTGAATGAAACAATTGATCTTTGACGTGTGAACGTGACTCGCATGGAAATGTGCAAATAAAACCCGTTTCAATCCTTGGAATTACTTCTGTTTTGTCTAATGCTCTCCATGAACATTAAAGAGCCTCCTTCTACATACATACGACTCACTACGATACGAATAGAATATTTCTAATGCAATGTAGGAGTGAGTGGGAGTTACTAGACTACCCGACTGCCATTTGGATTTAGAATTTAGGCACTCACAACCACATCCCTCATACAAACTTCTTTTTTCTGGATCTCGTACAAATATTATCAGCAATAGTGATATGTCATTGTCATATTATGAAGGTTTCGTTTTCATTTCAAGTTTCCACTCAGCTCAGTCATACAATAGCTGGATTTCGGATTTAGTTTTAAACTCGAATACTAATGGCACGCCTAAGTCTCAAAACGAACGAAGCCTTAAAGCTAAGTGAAAACGTAATTTATAAAGCTCGTAACGACACATATTGCACTACTATATATTCATATGGGTACTCAGTGTTCGCGATCAATTTTCAAGCTCTAGATAAGTAGAACTATAATTATAATCCAGAAAATGCTCTCAAATGTATTCTTCTACGTAGTGTAAGTATGTTATGTATAACTATCATTTTCGCGTGCTATGATATTTCGCATTTAATATGTTCAATGTTTTGCTGCAATAGAAAATAAAGCTAGTTACATTGCATTAGAACTTACTAGAGTCAAATCCAAGCTAAGGGAGCTAACTAAAGTTAACGTTAACCTAAGTAAAGAATAAGGCATCATTGGCCAAAAGGGATTCTTGCTAATATTTTACGTGCGCAGTTGTTTTAGCAGAAACTTGTCGGTTTTAGTACACTCAAAGGACTTTAGTGTGCAGAATTTCACTATAATATCACATCAGTATCCCACACAAGGACTAACTCCCTTATACATGCATAGTTCCACTTTAAATATACATAGAATTGTACTATGTATAGTAGATACACCTACAAGTGATAGGCTACTATAACTATCGTAATCTCGTTTAGTTCTCTTCTTCGTTCCATGTATGTTCTTACTTCTTATACAATAGTAATGTTAAGCAATCTAATGAGCTTTTTATAGCCTCCTGTCCTTTACCATTCATTTACATAATAAATAACACTACAAACTTTCTGTGTCAACGGACTACATAATTAATTTCATGGAATAAAGTTCAAATCTCGAATCACATTCTGTGTATAAATACTAGTACCCCTAGTACTAAGTATACAAATAAGTAGAGCATTGCAGTACTATCAAGTGGATAATTTATCTGAACTTTAAATATAGGTAGCAAATTTAACATTGGTATATTTTTTTCTGATGACTGTTTCTTTACACATTTCCAAAAATGATTTATGTTTAATTTTAGTTTGGAGAACTCTTACTTGACCGAAAATGAAAACCAATTTAGACTTAACGCAATTAAACATTAGTAAAGCTACGAATGTTGGAATACTCAATAATTCAGGAATTGTACTTTATCTGAATATATGATATATGGGAAAAGTCGGTCAAATATTGATCTTTTTCTGATCAAAACTATATATATGTATATGTAAATGCTATTTGCGACATTTGTGTGCACAGCTGCAAAAAAGGATCAACTCTTCCGTGCGTGGTATGGCATAGTATTGCAAGAAGGTATTTCAAGTAAAGGCTTGAACATTCCATTCATTTCTTCCGTAAGTTATACCTAAGTAAGTAGGTAACTCGAATTCATCCTGAACTTTCCTTTTCGACATGCCTCCCATACTGTATTATGTAACTGTAACCCAGATATAAACATGCCTGTGTGTATGTACAGCAAGAATGTAGGTAGTAGGTAGTTACTTGCACCTTTTACTTTCTATTCTATAAACATCCACATGTATCTCAAAGGGAAAAGCCGATAAAAAAGTAAAGGGAATCGCTAAACATGTCAAATCAATTGTGGCGTCTGCCCACATTTCAACTGATCCTGTTAGTCCCGTGTCTAGCCTTATTTTTCAGACGAAGTGTAGTGAATACCGGGTCATGCTTAAACCCAGTCCATTTAAATACATTTCTAGTTTTCGCATACGCACATTTAGGATTCCTGTCATACTTACATGTTTTAATATTTGAAACGGATAGAAATACCGATTCAGCTGACTAGGTATTATTTATTTGGACTAAGCGAGCAAACCTAAAAAAATACGCACCATTGTAGAAACCGGTTGTATTACAAAGAGAAAATGTGGGTTTCGAGTGAAAAGATTTTGCTTGGAATACCTATTAGTAATTAGCAATCGATAATTACTGGTAAGAGGCATCTCCTATTGAAATAATGAAATCCATTTCTCTTGTCACCGTCTGTTTACCATTCTAATAAACCACAGTAATCAGGTCAGCCGCAATAAATATGATAAAATAATCAAATCATAATCCATTACTTTCGACACTAACTAGTGCATATTACAGCGAATCCACATCGTTCTTGTTAAATGACTACTTTATGGTATACATACAATCAGAAGGTGAAATACAAACATACATTTCAAAAGCAGACGTTTTTTTGTGTGTATAAGGCACTACTATTTTGTGAATTGTGTAAAGAGCATATGTGTACCGTATTTTGTATGTTGAACCAGTTATACTTGACTTGAATTGACTTGAGATAGATTTATAGGAAAATATACAGAAGCACGAAGTGAACAAAAGCTACAGGAACGGGAGTAAGTATGTAGTCCAGTTCAGCATGACCACACAACGTATAAAGACAACTAAAGGGGAAAACTGTGCAAAACAGTACAGTAGAAGGAAACTCGAACTCAAGCAACCAGGAAAAGAGCTTTCTTTCAATCCGATGCTGGATCAATAATTGCTTTTAGCTTACTCTTCACTCCTAACAGCTACAGCTTACTACTAGGGCTACATACATAGAAATACGTACAGTACACGAAGGACTAGGTATTTATGTGTGTATGTTGTACCACTAGAGAGGAACAAGCTTTCTTTAGCTTGGTAGTCTTCTCTGCCCTAGAGACATTCTCGGTCGGTACTTTGGTATGTCGTAGTAAAGTAGGTGCTCACTTACTACTATCTCTATGCTATACTTAACTTTCTCTTTCTCCCTTCTTTTTACATGTGAGTAGATCTTATGTACAATCTACTATCTTTATGTACTGATGTGATGTAGGTATACATAACCTGTATCCGGACACGTATATATATGTATATTTGGGAAATGGTATGTTTACAGGGTGGCAAGAAAGTATCAGTTGCAGGATTGTAAAAATGTTTATATTAATATTGTTATCATATTTTTATCATTTTATCAAAATGTTTTGAAAATATTTTCTTGAATTTTTAAAAGTGAATTAAATTGACTTTGGCGATATTTTGTGGAGAAAGACAGAACGGAATACATGGATAAGTCATTCAGAAAGATATTTTCAATACATGGTGAAGATGTCGCCCTGTAGTAACCACCCTTTTCTTGCCACTCTGTAGTACAATCCTGAAATACTGTCAAGAAGTGCTAGAAAGCATTTGCTGTTTTTATAAGACTCAGATATATGCCATCTATTTGTACGGATATGTGTCATGTCATGTCATTTATTGCATTCATTCTCTCCCTCTTTTTCGACCGTTTTTAAAGAACCGAAAGCTAACCGGGTATGTCTTCTGTACACTAACACTGCAAATAAGTATCTAACCATATATGGACATAATATGTTTGCTTCCCTTCCCCTACGGTCTGGTTACCCAAGAAAAATGCTTAGTGTACATTTATTGTATATCATCTCATGTCACATCAGGTACTACATAGTTTGTATTCTGAATACATACTGAAATCATATTAAATATATAGTAAAATTCCCTCAAAATGTATGTATTATCATACTTTCCCCGACTTTCCCCAAACTTATGCACACAATTCGTATATACAAGAAGATAAAAACATTCTAATACCTACATTCTACATATTATGGGCTATTCGTGTTCTGTTATGTAATGTAAAGTAAGTATCCATAATAAAGCTTGAAAATATGTATTTTGTGGCTTGGCTTGAGCTTCAACGGCAGATTTTTCCAGCAGGAGCATTCTAATGCCTTTCTCCTCAAGTGAAGACTTTCCCCTTTCTCTTTTCTACAACAATAGGATAAAGATAGACTCATTCACAGTCAACTTACTTACTTTGCTGCTTCCAGCATTTCTATTGAATAAACTCTGAAAGCGTTTTCCAAAAATATGCATTATGATGTCAAATGCGAGGATTTTCGAGTGAGGGGTGCGCGTAACTTTCTCCGCAAGTTTATCTTATCATAAAGTCTATCCAGAACCATAGTCTGGAATAAGTAGGTAGACAATAGAGTTTTATTCGCTGTGGTTTTGGTTTAAGTCAAACCGAGGAATTCCTGGTGTATATTATATTATACAAAGCCCGTAATTTTATGGAGAACCAAATAAAAGGGTGAAACGGAGAACTTTTGAGATTTAAGATAAAGTAGGGAGGGAAAGGATGCTGATGTGATATGACGCACTGCGTTGGCGTTAGTATTTCTTTGTTTTCAGATTTGTTGTAGTTTGTATTTTGCTTTCAATCTAATGACATTGTAAGGAATTGTATAGTAACTGCGGGGAAAATGGGAATAATGGAGAAAGTCATTATGAAAATAGTAGTTAAGTAAGTAAAGCTAGCAATTTGGCTTTCTTTAGGTTCATGGTAGGAAGTATATTGTGACATTAAAAGGATTTAATGTTTGTTTCGTCTTGTTTCGAATCTCGTTTGGCTGTTTTACGGATACCCGGTGATTAACAATTGAAAAGAATGAGTAAATAAATGAATAATTAAGAGAAAGTAGTAATTTACCTAAATAATCCAGCAGGGAAAGAACGATGTTGCTGATTGGGTTGAAGAAAAGGGGAATTAGTGGTTCCATTTGGATTATTACTATACTGCTGAGAATACTGGCGACTGGTGAGCAAATGTCTTTTAGGGAACATTTGATGAGACGGGAGTTCTCCGTAATCAAAAGATTGATTCTGTGTTTTACTCACTCCTGGTCGTCCTCTTCCCCTCTGAGGACTTTTACAACGTAAAATATTGGATTTACCATTGCCACCGTTTCCACCCGGGTAATTCCAATCGTTAGTGCCTAGTGTACCACCAGGGCCACTGGTCATACATCCATAAGGAGATTCACAGGCTATCAATGGTCGATTCTTCTTATTCTCCTGGAGCATAATCTGCTGTGCTGGAGGATGCCTTTGAAGACTTATGGGGGAAGCAGCAGCAGTTGCAAAATTGGAGGCGATGACGCTTCCGCTAAGAATAGCTCTCCTAGGGGAAGGAACAGCCAAATAGCTGGATCCATTTGTGTGGTGACCATTCCCACCAGGATTTGTTCCGTTTTTGTGAGTCTCCGGGTTTCCAGGGATCGGGTGGAAAGTTTCCTCTATAGCGTGCTTCTGCCGGACTAGTCTCTCTCTTCGGGATCTTTTGGAATGAGACTGTTGCGCCTGGGAGTGGGTATGGGAATGACCTTGATGAGAATTGTGAGACGGACTCTGCATCATAATATTATTTCCACCGCCACCAGTATTAGATGAGCTGCCGCTAACGAATGCTGAGTGATGGCCGCCGGAAATGTAATTAATCGGAGGAGGTGGTGGAGGAGGAATCAACAGTAAATTTCTGGAGCTCCCGTTGGAATTGGAATTATTATTCTCACCGTCGAAACTCAAGCTCTCTCGGCCACTGTCAGCCCAAGAGGTCCTGGAGGGCGGGCCCCCGACAACTAAACAACCACTAGCCCCTAGCAAGTCCGACACTGATAAAAGTTCAGCAGTGCCCACTACACTATTATTAGATTTTCCTCCCGCAGAATTATTTGAATTTGAATTATTAGAAGTACTGGCAGTGTTGTTGTTATTGTTTGGTGGGGAGGTAAAATTTAAATTATTCGTACATTGATTTTCACCCAGGAGGATCTCAAGAGTTTCCAGACCACTTTGGGAGGTGGGAACGTTTTCGTACAACCGGGCTTCACGGGTCAACAATTGTGACGAAATTGTAAAGCACTCGGGAATTTGCTGGTTAGAGGGAAGACCCTGAGAAAATTGGTGTTGCGGTACTGGAAGGGGTGGCAGGGGATGATGGTGGAATTCGTGGCTGAGGATCGGTCGATTGTTATCTCTTTGAGAATGGGATTGGGACGAAGGTCCAGAAGATCTGTCTCGGTGGCTGTGGTGATGATTCCTGTGGTGGTTGTTGTGATGGTGGTGGTGGTGATGATGATGGTGTAGTGGGTAAGCTGACGAGTGTTGCTGTTGTTGATGATGAAGATGTTGCTGATGTTGTAATTGTAATTGATCAAATTGTGCCCTATTATGAATATTTGAATTGCTACCTGTGACACTGTTATTCAAATGAGTTTGACTATGATAAATTTTAATTGGACTTTCAGCAGGGCTAAGTTCACTTAATGGACTGGGCATATCGTCCTCCTGGGTCCAAGTAGCAATTTCCCTGTACTTCACTGGACTATCATCCCCGAGCCCGTCAACATCAATGAAAATTGAGTCAACAACATCAACACCAACCCCGGAGCCAAAACTTGACTGTCTATTTTGTCTTTGTGACTGTGTAAGTTCAGCAATTAAGTCCTCATCGTCTAAAATAATTATATTATCGTCCTGATCCTCGTCCTCATCTTTGTCTCTATCCCTATCCTTATTGTTATTTTCCCCTTTTGAAGTGGAAGCTGGTTGTAAATTTTCTTTTTCGGAAGCTGTTGTTGAAGCGCTTGTTTTATCTGCTAGAAGTGACTGTGAAGCACTACGAGAAGCACTTCCTGTTATTTCATCCTTGTCTATTTTAAGTTTCTTTGAATGCTGTTTATGATTTTGAGTAATTAGAGCCGACGGGGAGATCCCTACAACTCCTACACCCAAATTTCCCAAGGAGGAGGACAAAGAAGTAGGGGAAGCTGTTGAGGAAAGTCGAGACGACGAATGGTGAAAGCCTTCCCCCTCACCAATTCCACTTAAGTCTCGCACACTCGAAACCGCAATGGGCTTCTCTTTGTTGTCCTCCTTAATTATGTGAGCCAAATTAAGATTTTTCCGACGTGGCTTCCCATTCCCATTTTCCGGCTTCACATTCACAACTACATCTCCACTGGGATTCTCACCACCCACAGCTCTGTTTATATTCGGATTAGATGAGGAAGAAGCAGATAAAGAAATAGAACCACAGCTTACACTCGTCACTATTGTACTCACCCCTCCACCATTGTCCTTATCTTTACTACTCGTCTTACTTTTACCTGTTTTTTGCTTACTTTCTATAGGCTGGGAATTGTTTGGCTCCTGCTCCATTTGCCTCCGCTATTTATTTCCTTGGCCAATTTACGAAGCTGGAGATGGAACACTAATAAAATATATTATATGTGCTCCACTTATATTGAAACTTTTACCACTTTCACTTTCACAACGGAATTTAATATACAATCCAATCCAAAAGCGTTTTACTTACTTTCACCACAGAATAAGAAGACTAGAACCAGACCTTATACTTTCGCTTGGATTGAGTCACCAAAATTACGAGTAAGAGAAACTGAATGGAATGTTGCTCTCTAGCAAAGTAGTGTAGGCAGTAGACGAAAAAACTCGTCTCGGCTTACACCAAAGCCAAGCTAAAGTGAAAGTAGATCATCCTGTCTTGGCCGAAGCGTGAGTTTCCATAGGAGAAAGGAAGAGAAAATTGTCAAGGTGAAATATTCGTGAATGAAGGAGAACTTTCACGTTGTGCTGGTGCTGTTCTTGTGCCAACTCAAGTTACTTTACTTTGCGTCAGAATACGATACGCTAGAACACCAGAACCAGAACCCTACACATTACACATCACAATGCGTTTAGTTGTGTGCTGGAGGAACAAGTGGAGTGTGTACTTTACTACGGAGAAAGCAGAGCTCTTCTGCTCTGTCACTCAGAGTTCTTTCCTCGCTTCAGTCCAGAATAGGATTGGAAGGGGAAAGCGCAGAATTGCTTTCCTCTAGGTTACTAGCCTGGCCTGGCTTGGCCTGGCTTGCTTTTGGCCTTCGTATCTCCAGAGTCCTGGACTGGAGGAGTATCTCTAGTAGGAACTACGCTCACGGCCGACAGGGAGCGAATAACGAACCGAATTTCGGTCGGTATTTTTCGGATATACTGGACTCATTGCGGCCTTATGTACATACAATGTATTTAGATCTATCCTATTGTGGCCCCTTACTTTACTACGAATTTTCTCCCAAAGTAGAGTATCTTTCTCCCGTACTTTTACACTAGTGTAGTAAAAAGTAGGTAGACTAATGTACCATGGATAGTAGATACCTACACTACGTACTTTCTACTTTCTCCGGCTTCAACGACCACACTTTTTCATTCCAATGCATTTCTTCTTCTTGGTCGATACCATTCCTTTATAGTATACTGTACAGTTACCTAGTTATGTTATGTATAGAAACACTGTACTATATAACAGCAGTGCACTAACAGTTACCTACTTATTTATAAGGGAAACCTCCTTTCCACATCTCACGGATGGAGAAAGTAAAATTCAAGGGAAGATTATGTATCATTTTCCTGTCTTTCAGCCTCTGTGTACATTTTGCTGTTACTGTTGATTTTGATTCCAATGATCATGCCGGTTGACCTAAATTTGCTACTTTCTATTGTATTCTATTATTTCTATTCTACTGACTCCCTTTTCTCCATTCTTTCCATGTGTCTTCAGAATTTGAATCCTAGCCAATAGCATTTAAATATAAATGCTAAGGTTCTCATCAAAATTTTCTCCATTGGCATGGGCCTGAATATTATCACTACTTTACATATTATAAACTAACTTGTACTGTATGCTATGCTTTGTGAAAAAATTAGGATTAGGATTAGGATTAGTTATGCAAGAATCATATCAGCGCTTTCCTCCACACATTCTTAGGTGTCCACTACCTACGTAGAGCCTTATTAAGAAGAGCTGGGTAAAAGATAGCTAACAAAATTTAGAATTCAGTCGATGCCTTACTGCTTATTGTTAGCCTATATATGCGCTACTAAAACGTTAGGTAGACTAGGACTAGACATTAGACACACATTATATGCAAACACAATGCAATAACGCTCTCCTCTAATTTCAAATTCCATTTCACAGCCTGTCATACAAATGTGCACTTTAACTTGAGTAGTAGTTGAGTGAATGAAGGCCTATTACATACTTATCCCAGTAAATATGTACACTACTGAATTTCCAGTCAGTATTACAAGCTCCGCTGTTGACAATCTATTGAAATATTTTTATTTTCCAGCTGCAAGCGAAATTCTAGTCTGCTATGTAAAATACATACTGTACATATATGGTACATACTCAGAAATTGACACACTTTTCTCACATAATACATTCGTCATAAAAGAATGCTTAGGAAAAGCAAAGTAAGCATTGTAGTCTAGTAGAGTACAGTGGCTTGTGTTCAGTTTCCACTTTATCTCAAGTACTTGAATACAATAACCATAAGCTAAACCACATTTATTTTCTTCAGCACATAGAAGATCCAGTTCAGAACCAGGAGAAAGCTTCCCATGTAAGTACTTAAACTTTTTTCTTGCAGAATTTTTATAGTACATATTATGATGGGAATGTGATGTGTAACTTAACACTGAATGTCCACTACAAGTGAAAAACAAATACACTTCTGCGTTTGCAATTTCCATAAAACTCAACTTGATAACTATGTAGCTGCGCGATATCATCTGCTATGCATTTGTAATATTTTCACCTTGTCTCCAAAAACTCTCTTTTATGTAGCTAAATAAATATGGAATTATGAAACCATGTCTCACTATTGAAGAATTCATTTTGATTTCTTAGAAAAGCTATTAGGTGATTGGAGAAAGAGCATAATTTATTTAATGCTTCAAATTCAAATCCACAAATGCACGTTTGCGTGGGTGGTACGGTTAGGGTATGATTGAGTTATGGAGAAAACAATTCTTCTGCAATTTCTCTAAATATCCAATCACATTTGCCATACTTTCGTTTATTATCATATCCTGTATTGTATGCACAGAGCTCGCACTTTCCCCTGGGCTTTTACGCACGTACATTCCAAAAGTAAGTAAAGTACATAGAAGTTGGCCCAGCTGATGGGAAAATATTTCGTGAAAAAATTCAGAGTGCTTTGCTAGGGAAAGCTGTCCGATATCAAATAGTGCATTGTATTCTATGCATACTCGTAGCAATATGTAATGTCAGTGGGCATTAGAATATTATATTGCACGTTTGTATCTGTATGTTTTACAAAGTAGCCTTACACGCTAGCGAAGGAATTTTTAAAAAGTGCTATGCCATGCGTGCACTATTAGATTTCTCGGGAGCCTTCCCTCTTACGCAAATACAGGTGCTCATTGAGGATTTACATATGCCGTTCAAAGTGACATGAAATATTATCCTATTCCGAAAAGATGAATGTGTTATGCTTTGTACGCTGCTGTAATGTAATGTATGTATGTAATAATATTAGATTTTCAGTCTTCCTTTCATTTTTAGGTACATAAATAATATGCATGTAGAATTTCACAATTGGTTGCAGTTTGTACATGAGGATGAAAATGGTTCTGTAATATTCGTCAAGTCTGAAGTTAAAAAACCTTGGAATTCTCAACTCTAATTTGTAACACCGTCGATAATGTGAGAAATGACATCGTCATGATATGCTACTTATAAGTGGTGAAAGATATATAAGTATATGGTTTCGTGGAAATTTAGCCAGAGAGGAAACATAGCCTCGATAGCTTTCAGCCACACACACGTCACGTCCCCTAAGAGCCATATGGAGAAAGCACCCTCTACGTAACTTTAAATACACGAATGACAATTTTTAATTTAAATTAATAGTGCAATGCGTATTGAGTATAATTTTTGTACCATAAATAAAATGAAAACGAGGCTGTAACATCCATTTCCATTGGGTTATGAAATACTGAGGCTGCGACACCTTCTTGGTTGAACTGCTCAGCTAGGGTGATATCTGTTTTATATGTAATTGAAATTATGTTCCTCCTGCCATTCTCGACTAATAAACATGTAGTGTGAGATTTTAGAATGCTATAAGTTTTCGAAAACTTGAAGTATACTCTTTAATATTTACCATCTAGCAACTGCTGCTGAGTGAAACGAAGCGAAACTTTATATTAATTAAGGCCAGCTGGATATCACTTCCAGAAATTAATTAATTTATCAAGAACAACAAAAGTTAGACTTCAGAATTAGATCACTGTAAAGCTCACGATTAATGTACATCAGTATACTCATTATGTATACTTACATATAACTTACATTATAACATGTATTTATAAACCCTAGCTAATAAATATAGTAACTAGTGTATATGAGTACATACATTATTATTATGGGTATGGTACAAATTTATTTATGTACTTAGAATAACTATCACAGATTGGGTGGGTTTGTTGGTTTGTGTAATGGAGCCTTGATCATTAATATATTTTACAGTGGTAACTTACGCCACAGTTGAATACAGTAATACAGTGAAGATCAGATTCAAAAATAACTAACTATGTATACCTACCACACTCTCACCACATATAATCATCGTTTACTTTCACAATATATGCCGACTATTGTTTCTTTACTTTCACTGTTGTTTAACAGGAAACCATTCACGAACAATACTTACAACCAGTTTCATATATTTCATTATGTACTACATATGTCAATAGTGTTACAGTATTTGTGAACCTCAGCATATTATTTGCCTCATTGTCAGTACAAATTAATGAAACTTTCACCAGTATAAATACAGTAACATCCTAAGCCAAATGAAATGTAAGAGACACATGAATTGTAGTTTACACACCAATGAAGAATCAGACAATCTGTAAAAGTATTGTACAGTGTCTTACTAAACGTGTTGAATTTATAATTAAAGCATCGTCAGGAAACCTCGAAGTAGTATCCTTAAAATGTCAAGTGTACATCTTAAGTCCCAGTTTTCAAACTGCAATAATTGTTTTCGGAGAAATAGTGAAGATGTGCTGCACAAAACTGAAGTAAATACTAGGTACTATTTAGTTTTAGGTATACTTTGGAATTACCTAGCCTAACAAAATTGCATGTTGTCCTATTTGATTTAGTAATTTGAGCATAATATTGAGACCATTATGGTAAACACTCATTTATCTCTACGTGTTACGAAATGTACGCGTATTCTAACAAAAATAAATATAGGCACTAAAAAATTTTCCTGCAGTTTGTAAAATGCCTCGTTCATATCCTAGACACTTATGTAACTATATAGACATTGCCACTATTGCCTTATAAACAGTACAACCATTAAATGTACATTTGAAGATAAACATCCATTTAGAAATGTATTGCTTCACCTCACCATGACTTATTCGGTTGGCCTGATATCACAATCACTGTAAAGGTCCATAGTGTGCGAAAGCTCTATATTTTATAACGTGGCGGAAATGTAGCATAACAAAAAGGAATAACGAAATAACTACCTAGGTACCATACTATGTATAAGGTATTCTGCTGGAGAATTTTGAAGGGAACTTACAACTTACGATTAGAGAGCTGCTAGCTGTACTCAGTACTTGTGCTAGGGTTGTGCGTGGTCCGCGTGTTTTATTACTTGGAGATAAGATGAAGTTATTCAGCAAACAATCCAATCCACTTTCATCTTCACTCGGCCATGCTCAACAAAACTCTGGTTTACTTGGTAAGTTAACTAAATTAGAGAGAAACTTCACCTTTTCTTTCCTTCAAATAAATTACTTAGTGAGTACAGTATACTGGACTGGAGTAGAATGAGTTTGTCTAACTTGGTATGGCCTGGCATATCTTGATAGGAAAGCAATGATAAACGAATGCTAATACGATTACATCCCAGTTCTGTCCCTACTCCCTACGCTCCACTGACTCTACAACCCACTTTCGACTTTCTCTCGATTTATTGTTTATAAAACACTATTTTATCTCTCAATGCTTTAATTCACACAACTTTAGCCCATTCAACCTACTCTATCTTGGTCATTTCTATGCGCATGTTAATCAGTTTCAATGAAAGAACTGTATCAAAAATTTATTGGAGACTAAACCACAAAACGGAAAACACACCCAAACTAAATATTTAGATGGACCTCCTGAACCATTTTACAGTAGTTATTGCCTCTGTATAATAAATAGTTGATGAGTTATTTACATACCTTAAGTAAAAGTGTTCTTATGTACACTACGATTCAAATATAAGGTATAGTCAGACATAGGTAAATAATTCTATAAAATTCTCACTTTGTCTCTAATTTCTTATCTTACATCTTAGCTAAAGTTTTTTGGGACCCTTTTATTTTAGTAATTGTATTTTAATTCTAGACCACCATAAACTCTTAATTAATTTAACCGATAACTAATGTATGAAATTCTGACGATACCAAAAAATGAGTTCGTACTAAATATATGTAGCTCATTGAACATCCTATTGTACTACTACAAGATAAGGTTTTAAACAAAATTTATTGTTGTATGATACGGTGTATTAATACTATAGAAATATCATACCTTTAGTAAAGCGGTTATTATCTCATGAAAATTTTGAAATGTTGCAGATATGATAAACAAAGTGTTTTACTTTTAGACCAACGCCCAGGTAAACTAATAAATTGAATGGAAAGAACCTGCTAACCAAAAATGAAAACGAAAGCAAGTTAGCAGTAGAATACAGATTGCAGACAACGCCCTGCATATTGAATGCAGTATAACACAAGCAGCAAAAGAAAATAATTTCTTACAGCCATAAAAGTGAAAGCACATGAATGAGCCAGATTACATTTCAATGGATACATATTTGCATTTACACAACTTTGTTCAATCACAGGTGGGGAAGTAAAAGTTCTGCAGCAAGGGCTAGATTAGCTCAGGAAAATTATAAAAGGTCAAACAAATAGTTTTAAAAATTGTGAAACTATTTTCTTTGTTTCTTACTAATACATAACTACCAGAAAGTCGGTCGTTTTCAGCTTGACTTATAATTACATTTTTTCGCAACACACAGATACACTCAAATGTAGTGATAGTACACGATACTCTGAAGAATTATAATTGTGTGTTCGCCGTTGTTACATTATGTTGTCAGTTCAAAACCTAAGTAATACAAAGAATCTCTTCCTCCGTTACAAAAACTAATGTATTCGAGATTGAGATGAAAATGAGACTACATGCCTACTTATGTCTATGTAGACTTACAAAATTCCTTGCCTTCCTACTTCCTACCTAATGGGAGACGGTATATCAGTATTTCAGTACATACTAAAACGTAAGAGAAGCACATCACCATCACAGAAGTAAATAAAGTAGAAGCGTGCAGACTAAATTTCTGCGAATATAATTTCCAGTCTATCCAATTCCAAGGAAAGTCTGACTCTGCGTATTTTCCGTTAGATATATTAGTCCTTCGGGAGAATCCTATATTATAATATGTAAGCAGTAAGTAGTAAGTACTAATGTATAGGTACGCATTCTACTTCGGAATCTCTTCGTTGGTGACTGCCAAGCATATAAAAGAAACTGTCAGCTTGGGTTTAATATATGTTTTCCAGACAAAACTAAATATATGTACTACCTACATTTCTTATATGTAATGTAACACAATTCTATGGGTGTATGTAATATGATTTTCCATAAGTTTTGAATGCTTTGCATTCCACATACGAAAGCAAGAGAAAATACCACCTAACTACTCAAATACACGGCTCCCATTCCTGGAACAACTTCTGTGTGGATGATATTTTGCAAAACTACTAGGTACTATAATGTAATAAACAAAATAACAAGGGAATCGTTAGCTTTATATTACAGTACACTTCTTGTAATTGTACTTTCACTTAGGTATTGCTATTGTTGTTACATTATATGGGCGAACTAAATAACTAGTGTCACAGAACTGGGAAATGTTACAAAGATGAACTTTCGCAAAAAGATATAGGTGAGGAAGCCTACAGTCTATATGTAAATATCCTTTGGATTTTCATAGAAATTCATTATTGTGAAGTAATAACAGAAGAAGTTAAGGTTCTTCCTATATGCGTCATAAAATATTGGGTAACGCGTCAAAAGGAATTAGGTATTTCTACTCTGTGCAAAAACAGGATCTACTATCTGTAGCTTTACAAACTTAGGAATGTTTCTATCGTAGAGTACATACTGATACATTATTTTATATTTACCTTTTCAAGGCACGGCTTAGAGAGGATCTGGATTTCAAGATTATAAGATTTGGCACAATTTAGGGAGCATCCAAATACTACCACGATTTTTGCGGAATTTTTGTACCTCTTGTGCATTAGGTAAATTATTGTTAGAATGTGGTTATTACAGCACTACACTTTACTAGTTAAAAACTGTTCTATAGCCTATACATAAAATTTTTGTTCTACTGTTACGTTATTTTCGTTCTGTAGAAATTATGACTATACGACATTTTTGTTCTATAGAGAAGTAGTCAGTCCCGCGCTGTCATATTTTTGTCTCCGACATCGACGAGGTTTCGTTGTGTAATATGTGGATGTTCCCTTTACCATTTAAAATTTTTCTTCAACCTGTTATCCATTGCAAATTGTCTTTGGTCTACTTAAAAGTAGTTGAACAATTAATACATGTATTCATGTCGATTCATAATTTTATGGCTTCCTTCTAGAATAACTTGCAAAAAGTTTGGAACAGTTTGTAATGTAACATTGTTTATAATCATAATCATCCTGCTGAAAGTTTAATCATTATGAATAGGATAGAATAAAGTTTTCGTTTTCGTAGATTCTAATTTAGAGTTGCGTGAGCACTAGAGTTATTGAGCTAAAATAAACCGGTGCAAACGGATGTCCTCCTGTATCGTCGTAATCACAAAATTATTAAATCGGTGGTGGGGGTGCT
>JAQFYC010001799.1:0-30532 GCA_034694165.1 Tomocerus mixtus | reverse complement strand
CAAGAGAGCACAACACCCCTTCATCATTCCTGATCACTTCACTCACTCTTCACGTAACATAACAACACATTGCACTTTGTCTCACACGAATCTTGGTATCTTTCTAACGTATTCTTCTACACAACCATACAGTATTACTGTATTATCAAGCTCTTTAGATGTATTTAACGTATACACATACGTTCTTATACTCATTACATTACATTTTACATAGAGTACCTTACCTGGATTGGATTGAATTGGATTTTGCTTCGCTTACCAAACTGTATTGTACAGAATATGTATCTATCTGTGTACAGATAGTAATGTAATAATAAAAGTCAACCCTTTACTTTAGTTTTTAGCTGTACTGTACTCTATCTGTATTACTACTTATGTTAGATTCTTCACAAGAATAGTCTGATGTGAGCATTCAGTCACGCTCCAGACCGCATGGGGCATGTACCTACATACAACTCATCTCCGTCCGTAATTCCTACTGTCGAATAATATAATATTAACTCAAACAAGTTAACAAATTCAACTTGTGTGCCTTACTTACTTATACAACACAACCACACAAGAAACCAGCCTCCGTTTGCTTTGAGATTTAATTTTTACACAATTTTATAAAATCAAGACAAATATTTAAAATCAAGTAGGCACTCCCTGTCTTTGCCTGTCTTGTCCTGTCTTGTCACTTGGTTCTCGGTCAATTCCCATCTTCAGAGAGTGAGGTCAAGTCAAACTGAGGAAGAAAACAATAGAATACTAAAAGGAATCATTTCTTTCAACAAGTGTGTACCAGGAGACGAACCTTATTGTTTTTACGTACTTTCGGTATACATTATACATACTAGTTAATAGTTTAAGAGGGCGAAGCCTTAAGAAAGCAAACCTAACAGCTAAGACAGCAGCACCCATATCATCATCTCAACATAAAAGTACCGGTGCCTTGTCACGCTTCTTCAACTCAACACAAGACAACAGCCAAAGCCAAGTATATGTTATGTACACTGTTCACTGTACATACATTGTGATTGATTGACATTTGACACCTCAAAGTAATCAGTTTTCATCTTCGTACTTATACACACACAAGAAATCATATAGCACATAAAAACAAAGATAAAATTACTAAAGATACTTCTACTGACTTGTTTTTTACCTACCGGAGTGCTATGCTACAATATAGCTAAGGTGTGAGAAAAGAGAATAGAACAATATAGAATATAGATTATACGCAATAATATTAGTAATCTCAAATCCAACTCTTTAGCATCAACAGCAAGAGCATCATCAACATCAACTGAATTGCATACTGAAATTGAATTTTAATTCCAATCTGACTTCTCCATCTACAATTACTCTCACGTACAATACTGTTCTGATCTTCCTAATATATACATATACATTCCCCTTGTGGGAATGAAACATTTATGTATTTAATTTACTTTACTGCAGAGGCAATTTGTTTTCTGAAGTGTAAAAGGTGGATTGGCTGCATTTGCATTGACTTTATCTACTATGTAATTAAATATTGAAGTGACTGATACGATGAGTTTTTTATAAACAGATAGGAATACTAATTGCATTCACAACTGTAATTAAATACTTTGCATTACTCTCAAAGTCTCAAACACTTTCTGCTCCTGCCGCAAAGAGTTTACGGAAGAAGTTTTATTCTGCAAACCAAATTGCTCTTCATTCTCAATTGTTCTGCGGTGGTGTCCATTTAACTTTCGTAGTACAGATACAATACATAAACAATATTCCTTACCTGTTTCGATATAATTGTGAGCAATTACCTACAAGACCTTGTATGTGTGTGTTTATGCACACTTATACAGATACTGTAAATGTAACACACTTATTCCGTGAATACATTACTTTATATTTACAAAACAAAGATCAATTGATGTTAACAAAGCTGTAACAATCACAACATAATAAGTAATAAGGAAATGCCGCATTGGTATTTCGAAGCTGATTAAATAAGTGTGCTTACCTTACTTTGTTAACAAACTAACTTTTCAACTCCATTCAAGCAAGAGCAAGACATCAATCTAATCGACATCTAATACATTTTTATGTCTAACTTGAGTTGAATTGTATTGTATTGTACTCTATGTGCAAAAGTAAGGTACCCATACCTAGTACATTAATTTGACATTTGGAAAGGAAGAAAATGTTAGGAAAACTCTGATATCTTTTTAAACTGAACTTAATGTCCATGTCCTACACAAATGTTGAAGTTTGCTGGAAATATTTACAAATAAAGCCGGATTTCCATATAAAGTATTGGAATAATTCACAAGAGCGTGACTTGTAGACGTATAGATCGTAGTAGGTTGTAGGTGTGATTGAAGGCACACTTGATTTTAATGCACCGACGTAGCGAAGCTGGAATGCAGGAAGTCATCCAAATGTGCAGGTGAGTTTTCCTACTAAATTATATTTTACCTACTTAATATAAGTTTGTTTTACTCTTTACTGTCACCTACATAAATAAATTAACCTTTAAACTTAAACTTGAAGGTTGCCCTTTGGTTTTCATCAAAACAGCAAACAATAAAAATAAGGCACATGTCCATCCTTACATTACCTTACTACGATGTAATTCTTGTAATTATTTACAATTAGGGAGACCATACCAGTTGCCAGGCCAGACCCTCGCCAAAACATTATATCAATGAATATCAATGTATAATATTTACGTACCTATGTATGTTTTGTTATACAGTAAAAGGAAAATGCGAACTTAACTTAACGTATACAATACACGCATTAGTGTCTGTTGCCAATTTTTATTTTATTAAGGTGGGTTGTTCACTTGGGACATTAGAGTATGACACAAGAGAAAATAATTCTTTTTTGGAGGCGAATCTATTGGTTGGAGAAATTGGCAGCAAACATATTTATGTGTGTGTAACATGAGAAATTAGTTGCGAAAAATGCGAATGCTATTAAGGGGAGGAGGCATGAAAACTTTTTCAGAATTACAATTGCACTAAAAGAGATATATTGTCTGTATACTATACAGCAGGTGTAACTTTTTGTTACGACGAACTGATTGTGGAGATATGTAGTATACGATATAAGTTTAGCACAGTCCTCAGATTCTATGTACTACAGTACTAAAAGAAAATTATCTGAGAATTGTATGAATGATAGTCATTGTAGGTGGGCCAAAGTGGATTTTCTTCAACTTGACTTCTGCGGTTTCATGCATCTTACAGTCTGTTTGCATCTTCTGTTTTAAAATTCATAATCCTTCAAGCCATGTTAAATTATAAGTACTTTAATGGTTTTCGGAATAATTATTATCCTGGTAATTGTGGGAGCTATTAATCCTACATAATTACGTCACAGAAATTTTGGCTATTTATATCTTACTGATACTTTGTAATAAAATACTTTAAAGGTAAGGATAGTAGTGCTAGTCGTAATATATGTTTGATAAAATGCTTATAAAGTGAAATACCTTACAATAATAGTGATCGCAAGGGTAAACAGGTAATTTAGTCTTTAGGGATGGTGTTTGTACCTATTCACATACTAAAAGATAATTGTTCTTACATAAAAAGGAATGTTCGTTCATTACGTTTTTTGCGCTGATTGATTGGAAAATCGAGTTAAAACGAAGGTTATTATTCGTTGGATATTTGTATTACGTTACAATTACAATACTATGGGGTACAGAAATTCTCAGAGATTTTAAAAGTAGCAAAAAGAAAGGGTTAGGAGTAACAATGCTTATATCGAACGAATAACCTTATAAAAATTGTAAGAATATATTGTTAAATCAAAAATCAAACTAGAAAGATCATGTCAGAAATGTCTAGGTCAATCTATTCCTTCTACTAGAGCAAAAACTTCAACTTTTTTTTTGTTTAAAGTTCAGTTCAGGTTGCTTTGCTTTTGTTTAGTTAAATAGATTTTGGGATTTGGCAATTCCATTAAAAGGGTTCTTCGCTCTTCCTACGAAGGAAACAAAAGTTGTATGAAAACCAAACTAGTAACGACCCTAAGTGCAGAAAGAAGAGTTGTGGTAACTTTAACTATTGTATGGCATCACTTGCAATTGAAGATTCAAGATTGTATTCTATACATACATAAAGTAATTTAAGTAAGGTAGGCTAAGGCTAAGGTTAGCTACACCGTAACTCATATTGGATGCGAGGAAATGATTAAGATTATAATATTATTCATAAAATTAAAGTTGGGTTGGTTTTGTGCACCATGAGAGTATGACGATGACATGAAGGTGAATACAGAACCTGAGAGCATACTGAAATCTTCCATTATTACAATACACTAACGATAAGTGCGGATAGTATCGCATCTTGATCTAGCGTAGGTAAAAAGGGTTGAAAATAATATTGTGAAGCAGGTAAAAGGGTTAGGTTAAGTTGTGACTAAAATGATATTGCGATTAGGTTCTGCCTTTTAACCGTATCCGTATGTGTACTGTAGTGATGAATATTTTTTGGATCTAATATGATATTCGTTATGTTTAAGTAAAGTAGTATGTATCTGTGTATGTAAAGTAGAAGTGAGGAAAAGTTTACAATATACGATACATATCACCTCAATTCAAATCAGTATTAAACCAAACCAAAGTTGAGTCAAGCCAAAGCAACCTGCCAAAATTGTGTGTACTTCGCTCTATGCAAGTTGAGCAAAGGATGAGAAACAATCCAGAATCACGCTATGCAATTTTTCTCTTTTATTTTCTTCTTCTTGGATTTCTTTAGGTAACTAACTATAACTCTGTCTGTATATACCATGCAGCTATCTTTAATAATATGAATTTCCATAGTGTACCTATATATTCATGTACAACGAAGAATTATTAACATTACGTTATGAAGTAGGTATATATTATAAAGATTGGAGTTGCGTTTACATTAGTTTTCTTGAGTTTCCACACAAAATTGGCTTTTGTCTTGCGAAGATTGAGACAAAGAGTGACGCTCGGTTCGTTTTTCTCACTTACTTACATTTTACATATAACTAACTCTTCTCACAATATTATCTCACTCAACTCAACGTCATTTCACTGCCATATAGCGTATACGGTCTGCTTTGATTTGCTCTGGCTTGGCTGGATGCAGTGAAACTGATGTGATGTGATAGAGTGAATAGAGTCGAGTTGAGTTCATGTTGTGGTCAGAAGGATAATTTATCGACGACAATATGGACCATTTGTCATCTCCTGCTTCTTTCTCTCCGTCCTTTACTCTTTCTACTTATTAGCTCACTGTATGTACTGTTGAATATGAAGATAAAGAACAGAGTATCTAATAGCAAAATTGCTGCATTTCTTTAATGTTTTGTCTAAGTATCATCTACTCGTTAGTCGTTACTGTCTTGGCCTTTATATTTACTATTTTATATTCTTTATGTGAAGGAAGGCTAATTCTAAAAACCAGAAGAATGTAGCCAAAGATTAAGCTGTTGTAACTATTTCACTAACCCTCCTGAAAGTTTCTGAAGATTATCTTAATTTTTGCACTGCACAGAATCTCGATGGGGCAATACGAGTTTACTTAAAAGTAGATGGAGTTCTCTACTGAAAGTAATTTCTTTTCCTTTAAAGTTAATTAGTACATTTGATTTGCTTATTACCTGTATGTGTGAGAAATTATTTGAAAGTTAGAGCTCAGCAGGGGAATCGGTAAGTAAAGCAAAATTAGAGTAAGGTAACAATTAACAGAAAGATAATGAATTTCAAAAACAAACATTCAAGATCTTATCTTACCTGTCCTTACGCTTAGTTTTGCATCGCACAGTCTTATGCATTAGAAAAGTACAGATAACTAGTATTAGAAATGGCTTTACAATATTTTAAATATGTACGATAATAATGAAAAGTATCATTTCAGCGAAAACGCAAACCATTGGCTTTCAACGAATTTCTTCATTTGTTTCTCTGTACTTACAGCTACATACTACACAAGTTTTAACTAGTTACTGTCTATCTGGTCTCATCCTCTCATCCCATCTCAACTTGAATACATAACATAAGTAAGAAAACAATCCGAAAGAGATAGACTAAGAGCTGAGGGTGAGATTAGTTTCAATCGGTCTTTGCCCCAATATTTTATCCTGAATTTACAATTTACACTAAGCACAATACAATAGAAAGCAATATGCTCACCTGTTTTGCTCTTCGTATGCATTGTTTGCCCATTTGTATGTAAAAAGAGTAATTTGAAAATGAATTCTCCATTTGTTACACCGTCTTTTGTATATCTACATATTATGTTGTGTTGTATTGAGGATTGTGCCGTATATTGTACATTGTATATGGGGGCTGTGCCCGTTGAACCTTTCGTTAGCATCAGGTTCTGGTGCAATTTACTTTCCAGACATTTTACAATTCATCAACTAAATTCGTAGGAATCTGTTTGAGAATTCTGAGAATCAAACTTAGATAAGTACCTTTAGCTTTGCTGCCTGCATATTATATTTCGCTTTATCAACACTCATAACTTTCAGTCAGACCATTACGTGAAAATATTGGAAAGCCTTCCTCTCAGTCTAACTGTGAGAAAAAAAATGTGTTCCTGAATGGAATTTTTGATGAATTCAACTTACTTAGTTGAAGGAAAACTATTGCAAAGTAAAGCAAAGTAATAGAAGTTCGCTACACTAGCTTTTTGATTGAATCCAACAGAAAATCATTCATTGATGGCAACACAACAAGAATAAAATATCATTCTATTCGATTTCATCTATGTATCTTCAAATGTTGAACAATTCAGCAAAATTGATTTACATTCCAGTATCTCTCATGGGCTACGGGTTTAGACTTTGAATCCAATATTCAGTATTCATTGCTTAGATAATTCTGTATAGCGATTCGACCTTATAACTCTAAAGTGTAGGTACGTGGATGCCAATTGATATGATGCCTTTAGGTACAGATACATCAGATATATATGTAACTAAGGTTAAAATATAAACTAAAGATTCTGCATTACCTTTTGAAGTAAACTCAATGCTACGATTAGGTCAAATACAAGAAATGTAGCATTCAAAAAGATTTTCCTCCTTTGCAATTCATATACATTTATCCATATTCAAAATCAAAGACTTTGATATTACAGCGAAGTGCAAAAGTTCACAATAAAAATGCAAAACTTGATTTACTGATACTGTGTTGGCGTTGGCGTAAAAAGGAGTGGGATAATATCTCTACTACGGAATAACATTAATATTTGTGTCTTCATTAACTAAATCAAACCATCTTGAGTAATTTCATCTAATAGGATTGTATTGTGGTAGGTTATATAGTATTTTAATGATTTCTAATTCATCCAAAACCTGTAGGCTTTAGGCATTAAAGAATTTAGGCAATTAGCATAATTTGTACTCACACAGATATGCAAAGCGACTAATTTTTGCAAATCGGTTCACCAATTTGATCCTCCCAGTGAAAATGTTTACAAGAATACATACAAAATTAGTAGTAAAGCGAGAAATGTAGTCTACATTTCCATATTTTTGATAGCAAATGCACTTACCTTATTTTCTGTACTAGTATTTGAGTAATAAGCACTAATTTATTCTGAATTAAGAATGAATGCTCGCAGTATAGGTGTTATATTAGTTTGTCTAACCTGAACAAGAAAGAAAACATTTACACACTAATTTGCCATAGTTAGGGCACATGCCTAAGTAAGCTGTATACATATAGTAATTGTAGTTAGAGTATTATGATATAAAGAATAGATTACTATCACCAATAGACTATTTTCTATAAGCTAAAAGGATAAGTGCCTAAGTGCATTATAACGTAAAAGGGCAAAAGAGAGGAACGTTCGGATTGGATCGGGTCGAGCGTGAGACTTCAATTAGCATTTGGAAAATATCATCATATTTGCTAAGCAAGACTCCTCTGTTTGTGCCACTGCTAATCACGCATCTGTCTACTACCAGGGCTGCAAGTCCTCCTACGAATATTTTATTTTATGACTTCATGAGGCTTCACTTCTAACTTATATCATATTGTTCCCTGCTATTCACCCTCTATACACTAATATACCGCCGCATCGTCACAATTATGATAAATACACTAGTACAATAGTACTTATATGCAAGTAAAGTATAAAAATGACAATAGCAGTTGTTATAATGAAGTGCACTTATACTAGCAATTCTATAGTCTGTCTCTGCATAAATTCGTGAAGTCATATTGAGCTTCTTAACTATACAGATATGCCTTATTATAATACTATGTCTATATGCGCATTTACTTGCCTCTGACTATGTATTTACTCTTTATCAAACAAACATGAGAACTCCGTGCAGGAATCACACTGTTTTCTTTAATTGTACAATACTGTAAGGTGATACGGATGTTTTCTTTATGTCAGCTGTCAAAAGGTTTCTAATGAGATTTCCCTGCATACAAGAAACCTGCTAGCCTAACCAAGCCAAGTCAAACCAAACCAACTAATGTGTAGCAAAATAAATGAGTTTGACTTCTTTCCGTTCTAAATATCGTGAAGTAAGTTAAGTAGAATACAGTTGTTGTATAACTGTAAGTAGATAGGCAACGCAACGTCTAAAAACAATTACAAGAGACTGCAATTTGCAATGTTAATTTCATTATTATTATTTCTGTGTACAATACTCGAACCATAAACATGTACAAGTGCAAAATGAATGGTTATAATTTAAGCAGCGTTCTTAGATAAATGCCATCCCCTAAAAGTATGGCTAATAGTTCCTTTAGGCATATATGTGTCATAGACACAGAGTACTCCAAGGCAAAATGTGGTAAACATGTAATAATATAATTGCAGGTAAACTACTACATTTTTTGAAACTTTTTAAAAGAATTTAAAAAACTGCGATAAGGATAAATTCTAGTTTAGAATAGTTTTTTCTTGAAGGAAAAAAAGTTAAATATATTGGTAACTCGTCTATAAATGTGTTGTTAAATGGTTGTACTGTAAACCTATGGCACATATACTCAATTCTGCTCTTTGGGAACATATTTATAATAAAATACCATGGTTGATAAGAATGTGTACAACATAGAAGTGGGTACCGCGCTTTATTAACATTTTCTGTTATTCTGGTTAATCGTGTTGAATTTTTCAATCTTTCTCTTAAAATATTGTTTATGGTTGAGTTTGCATTATTTTACATAAGTTACAAGATCAATCAAAATCTTAGCTATATGAATAAAAAATGTGAAATATTTTATAGTTGATAGTTAGGGTAAAGATGAAGGCACTCCTTGTTAGATTCTATTCGATTATTAAATTATAATAAAGAGCTAGAATTCTGCATAGGCGATCGGGATGTGATGTTTTGAATTGGATGGAAACCAAAGCACACATCCTTAATTCCAGGTATGTGCTTAATAGGTACCTATACTTTTTGCAACGTCATAAAGTTAAATCACCAAGTGGGGCTCTTTGTTTTTTATGCAAGTCTAAGTACATCCTCAAACAGACGTCCTATCGTATAAAATAATGCAATATAATATAAAAGAGAACCGCATCCGTCTTAATTTTTACATCGAAGCTCAAAACTTGTATTGAGGCATGCGATGATGCGAGTTACTATCTAGTATCGAGTAGTCCTCGTAGTAGCTTACGATTAAACGACAGTCCAGTCCAGTAGTAGTAGTTTAGTTAGTAAAGGAACTACCTACCCATATAAAGCTAAAGCTATTATAGTATAGGTATAGTAAATAGTGTGTGAATAGCAGGATTCCTCTGCATTGCTTTGGATAAAGCAACAAACTACATTTAAACAACAGTAAATTGAAATTGAAGAGAGAGTCAGAGTCCAGGCAACTCAAGTCAAGTCAACTATGTAAGTAGTTGTATGCATTTTCTTTCTACAATAGTAAGTAAGTATGTAGTAGTAATTAAATGTCTCAGTCGGCGGTGGGTAGTTTTCTGAGTGTAAACACAAGGTCAGCAGTTTTGAAGCAATTCCTATATAAATCTAATGTAAATGTACCTACCTACTCTCCTTCTTGTTTAAAAACAGGAACTTGCAGGATTTTCAATCGAAAACATACATTTTCCGTGTGGGTTCATTTTTTCATATTTGGGATATATATGAAATGATGTAGGTAGTAGGTAGTGAAGCGAACCTAAGCGGAGTGCTTATCTGTGCAAAGAATTCATTTTTTATGAGTTATATGGTAAAGCTATGAATTTAAGCATACTAGACTAGGATGCATAGCAGTTTAACAGCACTAAATCATAATTGTGTGTACATTGTACATACAGGAATCCCATAAGCTTTATGAATTGTAAATGTGTGTTATTATGTGCAAGTGTATGCAGAAAGATGAGATTGTATATATTGCATGAATTATTGAAGTTTTGAGCTTGACTAGATGTTTAGAGCCATAAATAATTTTGAGCTGGGAGAAAAGTTTCTTCTGTTCACCTACTTTTTTGATTGCCGACATTAAAGCGACATAAATGGGCAGACGAGGGCATTTAAGTATCATTATGTCTGTTGTGATTTTAGTTGGATTGCATTCGAGTCTATTTGAAATTAACTGGCCTGGCTTGGCTTGGTCTGCTCTGGCGATGAGCTGTGTATATGTTCCTTTTATATACTGCATACTGTAGACGAAAGCTAACTAGCAGTAAAAATATTTGTTTGTTTATTTGCTCAACTCAATGCTGTGGGTCTCATCTCTTCTGTAGTATTGGATTGGGCTTGTTTGTTTGCATTGTGGGAGAGCTAGTCAAATATTGCACCACTACAGTACACTACAGACAGACATGCACTAGAATATCTATCTCGCAATGTAATTTCATTTTATGATATCTTCAGAATAGTTACTGCGTAATGTCAGTATAGGTATCTGCCAAGGAATCCTAAAGTATCTTTTGAGACTTCCCGACAGCCATAGCCGTTTAAGGTTACAATTTCCCTTAGCAATACAAAAGGGAGGAATCTGCCTTAAAGATACATTTTATATAATAGTTAGTTACACTTACATAGAGTAATATTTATTCCCTATCTATCTATCAAATCAAACTATATCGATAAATTCAGCAGCTCAATCTTAATCACATACTGTGAATAGGTACTGATAGTTGACCTGAGTTTTAAGAATATAATAATTTAGTTTGTTATTGTCAGATTTCGCAAGCTATTTAGAGTTTACAATTGCTTTCTATCAAGGGTTCATTTAGTTATTGCAAAATTATTGTAATAAAACATTTGAATTTAATAGTTTTGGGTAAATTGGGTCGGTACTTTGCAACTTTGCATATTACATTCGCTCTGTGATTGTGCTGAAGGACTGCTTTGCTATGCTATTGAATATGAAGTAGGAGTTTGTAAAATATTATATGGATTTAGTTCTTTTGGTATTTGTTGAAGGGTGAGGTGTGCAATATACATAAATACAGTAGGTAGAAGTGGTGTGTTTATGATAGAACTAAAATATGGTGTGCACCGTGTCTGTAGCGTATCAATTTCGAAAATAATAATCATCTCATCTCGTGCCTATCAGACACGGTGTCCCAGACAATAACAATACGCAGCTTATCTTTCCTACGGTTAGCCTCAAGTGCAATACTGTTTTATACTTAGTCCTTCTATTTAGAATTGGATAAAAATCTCAGCACAATGCGTAATGCTTTCTTATAAATATATTCTTCTATGTCTTCATGTAAATTGGAAAAATGCAAATCTGTACTGTGCTACAACGTACCTATCAGTTCGCATCGTACATAAGATTATAAGTACACATATCATATTATTTTTTACACATACATACAGAGAATAGAGTCGTTGTACAATAAAATGTTTTCCTATGAATATTTATTTTTCCAAAATCTAACAGGTAGCTCTTGTGCAATGTTCTACACATGTTCTATTTTTAGTTAAGCAGTATTTCCATTAATTAGTAATTGAATCAAATGAATCTACAAGTTCTTTCCCCTTTCATCAACATCACCTTCCCATTTTTTATGCTCGAATATTTAGTATCCGGAAGGAATGAGAGGAATTCTTTTGTTGACCAAAACTATTGTAATAATAACTTGTAGAATGAAAGGGGGACTACCGAAGCTGCAGGCAGAGGTTTTAGATTAGTTTGTTATTTGTAAACAAGAGAACTATTAGTTTCTTTCGCCTTGTGTACTAACAAATTAGCTAGCTACCTATAACATTTAAATTAGAAAGGCAATAGTACTTTCTAGTTATGATTGCTATTTTTTATCGTGAATAAAAGATCTTTTAACACCTAATTGCAATCATTAAAAAATTAAAATATTAATTAATGTTATTATATTTAATCAAACCTTAAAGTTGCAAATTAGTACCTAATTAAGTAGTTGCAATTGTAGTTACTTCTTCTGTAACATTAAAAACTCAAAATATATCCTGTCTTCTGAAACGAAATATAAACTTATTTGGGTCAATTTTCATGGAATGCTTTCGTCAGTTTCAAAGCTTGCATTCAAATACGTATTGATATCAGTAATTGCAGTCTTTTTTAATTAATCTGTATATAAAATCAATAAGCATAATATATTTTAATGTGTTTCTGATTTTGTATGATGTATCAGATCGTTGGTTTAAGCCTAGGGTACACATGGGTACCTAAAGTACCGATTTAGTAAATAAGATCTACATAAAATACCTCCATGGCATGGATGCACAAAACATTTACAACTGATTATTAGTGTTGTGTATAATGTTATGAATTTAGGGTGAAGATACCACTACGGGATGGATGTACCTGTAATGTAATTGTAGCAAGGGGTTTAAATAAAAGTACTCAGGCTACAAGCTTAAAGGAAAGATAAAGATCCGAAAGCATTAGGACGCAGTAATAATGAAAGCTAAAAAAGTGAGTCAGCCATGCCATGCCATGCCAGTCACAAGTACAAGGAGTATGATAAGGATGCTTGTTATATTTCATTGACCTCCACGGGTCAAACTAATTGTCGATCACAGTAACGTATCGATAGCATTAATCGATTTTCTATTTGGTCCTCCAAAGGGGGTATAGTCAAGTCTAGTCAAGTCAAGGAAGGATCATTCAGATCAGATCTATTTTTTATAACATCTTTTGGTACTATACTAGCTAACTGACATAAGTACACCTCACTCACTCACCAAAAGCAAACGAAACTAAACCACATCATCACATTGTTGCACTCCAACATATTTTCCTCTTGTTTTACTCTACATGCATCTCATCTCAAGTACATATCAGTATCAAGATGGTAATAGTAATATTCTCATACTCTCTGTAGGTATATTCTTTTTCTGTATTGCATTTAGTGTAGCTGTATCCATATGCCAAACCAAACCACGGCCTGCCTACTCTCATTTTGATATCGGCAGGTAATTCTAAATCGACCGCAGACTGTGGCTTAGCTATTACACAACTTGACTTGACTTTGAAAATCACACAAGAAATACCTGCACATACTGCCTGCTCTTATTTTCATTACATAAGAATGTGTCTGTGTATTTATCCGACCATATTCCATTTCTTATGCATGCTGATAACTATTTAAGTAGGTGATTTCATTTATTTAGATATGTTTAGCTGTATATGCACACATTTAATTCAAAAATCTTGAAGACG
Organism: Tomocerus mixtus; assembly: GCA_034694165.1. NCBI lineage: Eukaryota > Metazoa > Arthropoda > Collembola > Entomobryomorpha > Tomoceridae > Tomocerus > Tomocerus mixtus. The sequence goes on along the minus strand of JAQFYC010001799.1, from coordinate 16,950 downwards.
AATTATTTTATATAGTTTTCTCTCGCCGAAACTGAAAGCTGTAGTATTGCAATCTCTGTATTTGCTTATTTGCTAACAAAACACTTAACTTAAGTGACTCGTTTAACAGTCTTGGTATTTGCATTCCATAGATTAGCGATAAAGCATTTTATTTAATGGAATGCGTTCTATTTATTGTATCGCATCTTTGACTTGTGTGTAATAACTAGAGACTGAAAAGAAACCGATAAGATTGACCAAAATAAATTGTAATACCTAAGGTCAAAGCTATTTATTGTATTCAATTGCATGCGTTTGGTTTTAGCCAAACCAAACGGGCAAGCAGATGAAAAGTTGAATTTTGCATCTATATCTGGTGCAATACACACAACTAAACAATAGAAATGTAATGAGAGATTGTAGGAAGGGTTAATTTATAGAGTAATATAGAGCAGACGAGAAAATGATCTATAAAGGGATGTAATATGAAAAGCAATGAAATATTTAGAGTCGGGAATGAATCACTTTATAGTTCAGTCAGTTCAGTGAGCTTCTTTTCTTACGATTATGAGACGAGGACTACGACGAGCGGCTTCACAAAGGAGATCCAAATACGATGGTGATGAGCTTCGGCAAAGCAACAGTTTGTCTATTAGAACCCATTTTTCTTGTAAATGGCACTTCATGGCTTCTCTCTTTGCTCTCTGACTTGACTTACTGATATTCCTCAGTTGGCTACTCTCTCCATCTAAATAAATTGTACCCTCACTGTGCTAGAAATGATCTTCGTTATTGCCAACCAACTTGGCTCATCTCATTTCAACGAGACTCAACAACTAAACTCAAGTAAACAACAGTAGCTATATGTACTTACATTAGCTAAGCGTAGTCTCAATTCTCTTCTGTATATTAAGTGCGTATAGTTTGCCATGTAACTACATTTTATTATGTAGTGAACTGAATTCCTCTAGAATTGTGCGTACTCGTACATAGTATGCTTTTATATGTGTATAGCCTAATAATTGGTTTTACTTTTCCACAATATGCGCTATGTATTTGTACAACGTATTATGTGAATAACCAAACCACATAGGACACAAAGTAAATAAGTTAGCTAGCTAAACAACCTCTAATTCACTATTCAACAACATTCCAATTGAACTTTGCATCGCAAGCATGCAGTTAAAATGGAATAGGGCATTAGCAAACGAACAAGAGCAATAATGTTAGCTAATGCAAACTTCCCGAACGAAATTTGAGTTGTTTTAGCCGAAGAAGTGGAAAACATTTACTTTGCTGACTGCATACTACTTTCTGTCTGCTCCTCATCATTCATTCTACAGTATGTAATAGTAATGATGGCTCAATTGCGCTTTTTTCGAGATCATGAGACTTTACATTCCACAATAACAAAGCAAGTTACTACATTATTTGTTTGGTTTAGTTTCATCTTTTTTACCTCTTTAAGAATTTCCTGCAATTCTTGCACCTCTAAAATTTTAAAACATACTAAAACAGCAATCAGAAGATAATACAAAAACAAAATAGTAAATATAGACTCAGAAATATAGATGATATGGCAGCGTTCAAAATTCATTGCTTTTATAAGCCACTTTTAATTGTACATTGAGTAAACCATCCATACATGAAAGATCTAGTTTAATATGCCTACTTATAGTGTAGTTACGGAAAATCGGTCTAGCAAATATATTTACAGGGTGACACAACATAAGTCTAAGGCAATATATTTGAAGTTTTAAATTCAGAACAGTCTTACCCGGTTGCTATTATATTTTGTATTTATATTGAAGTATGGGTAAACACCCAATTTGTTTTCCTAGTTAACATAAGGCGAGACAAGAAAGTTCAAACGATAAGTGGTCCAATAAAATATAGATATCTTAGATCTTGATTCGCCCATGGACTTAGCCGCGTAATAAAACCTACATGGTAAAATATTAGCCAATATCTTGACTTTTAGACTTTTGAATTCTTTATTCCATTACTATTATTTTCAGTGTTTACCATCTATGTACATACATTACATGAAATGCGTTTCCTGTAACTCTTTAAAAGTAGCTTAGGATTGAACGAAGTAAAGGAAAATACCAACTCGTACTACTAAGATGGTAGAAGGTTAATAAACAAATTATGTAACACGAGGACTGCATGTTTCAATGTTCCAGTGCAGTGTTGGGTCTTTAAAATTCTTTGCTACATAAAGTATGTAATAATACTTCACAGGTGTAATTATGCAGGTATGATAAGCGTAGTTGATATTTAGGCTGGAGTGGAGTTGGGTACTGAATAGATGTAGTAGTGTAAGTAATGTAAATAGTATAATAATTTGGTATGGATTGGCTGGTTGAATTGCAATGGATTGGATTGGACTGCCGACAAGATAGAATCATCCAATTCTTCATCTCTTCTTGGTAATAGTGGCTGATGTGATGTGATGGAGTGAGCAATCAAGTTGGGGGAATTCGTGACGATCCACTGCACTTATTTCACGACTGATTGTCTACACAAAGCCATCAAATGCCAATCCAATCCATTGCCAATCAAATCAGTTATGGGCAAGATGAAGAGATTGTGTATCATTTAGAAGGAATTATCCCGCACACTCTCTTACTGTTACTACACCCCTGAATTGGATTGGATCGATTGGCACTGGGCCTGGCTTGGCATGGCTTGATCCCCACTCTTACGTATGCTCTATTCCATTTCTGCATTTTACTACTCACTCCCTAAATATTATTATTTACCTCCATCATATTGCAATTCCTTATGCAGAATAAAGATGTAAATATTGCAGTAGATATAATGAATATATGCAGATGCACAAAAAATCCTACACAAGCCAAGCCTACAATAAAGATGTTATATAAAACACTCCTAATGTAATGTAATATATGTTCGAGTTGGTATTTATTGATTCGATATGATGAGCGTAAAGTTTAGTTTAGTGCTTTGAATTTTTATTTCATTGTTGCATAGTAGGATTGGGATATGGATTAGAAATGTTGGGGGTGTGTGATATATTCCCTTTGTTAGCCGAGCAATGGATAATGGATATATATTTCCTATTTGGCTATACTACGTATTTAACGTATTTATTAATAATGTATAGTAATATTATACAAATAGTCAAGTCAAACTCAACTGAATAAGTTATACAATCAGCAGGAAAAGGAAAAAGCAAGTTAATCCAAAGAAGTTGAGACGCAACAAAGCAAACATTATATTTATACTAAATGAAGACCTCTCTACCTTAGTTTATGGTTTATGATCCTTATGTTATATCATAATGCATAATAAGCAGTAAATATTGAATACTACTACACGGTCTACCCTTTCCTTCCTAACTAATCGTAGCCAGATAGAGATTTAAAAACGAAGGAGAGACGAAGAGAGACAAGAAGTGGCTTCAAGGGAAAATCTTTCATCTTCAGCTCTATCAACTATAATAATCTACCTCCTTCAACTACACTACAGTACAACTACAACTACAGCACAACTTAAACTTAAGTTGCTACAGTATTTATATAAGCTGAGGGAAAAACTTTGTCTTGGCCAAAGCAAACCAATTCAGTTCAGTGTTGCATAGTAGTAGTATTTTTATACTTGTCTTCTTGGTGATTTATTTGTATAAACATAACTACTAGTATTCTTATGCAATGAATTCACTAAATATTAACTATATATTCAAATATGGTATATAATGGAGGACAACTTTTTATACTTATAATTATGTAGGTAAACAAGAAGGTTAGGGTGATGTGTGTTATGGTGCAGCAAATGCGAATATCTAAATACTTATACTATTAAGGACAAGGGTAAAGATTGTAGTTAGAATATGAAGCTATTGATTTTCAGAGTTTTTACTGCTTATTTGTCTGGTCTGGAAATGATGATGACCACACAGTGAATTATTAATTGAGTTCTCAGATCAGACGGGGAAGAAGTGCGGAACCTTTATAATATGGATTCCCGGACAAAATCTATTGTGTGACAAAATCTACGATTGACAATATCTCTGGTTTGACAAAATCTGTGCATTCGTGTAAGTGGCTGTTTGGGTCTTATATTCGTATCTCTTTTTACTCATTTAAGTAAAATAGCAATAGAAATGATTATTAAATATCTAAATACAATTAATAAAATACATAATGCAATTTACTTACAATTTTATTACTCATTATTTACAATAACAATATGTAGCAGTACGCAGTACAATACAAACCTGACAACGCTACGTGATAGATTTTGTCAACCGTAGATTTTGTCACTCAAGAGATTTTGTCCTATTACCATAATATGTACCCCAATTAATATCTCTACATGATTTTTAATTTATTTAGTATTATGGTTCACTTTTTGTATTCTTACTCTACATGCAGCACAGCAAATATAAGTAGGACAAACGATTAGCTATTCTTATTTGTATATTCCTATAGGTATATTATACAGTAGAATTTTGATATGAAAATAGATGTACAAATTAATGAATAATATATTATGTAAGCAAGCATATTATGAGACTTACAAATGTATTAGTTAGATATGTAATCTTATAAATGATATTACTACTTATTAAAAATTAATTAACTTCTGTAAAGTATGTACCTTGGAGTACACACTACACACACATTACCTATAGTTTCCAAACTAACAGCGAACGTATCTTGTTTATTTATGTACTTACTTAGACTTGAATTTTATTTCGTAATGTTTACTGCGAGTTTACTTAATCAAAGCATTCCTTGACAGTCTTAATTCGTAAGTTTATTAATTTTCTTTGTTCCTTCTCATATTTATTTATTAAGATTAACACAAGTTACAAAGTACATAGATTGAAGTACCATTCAAAAGTTAGCTATGACTTGAGTAAGGCATAGTAAGTAGGCAAAGCCTTCTTCTCTAATAGTAAGTTGTTCAATTGAAACTTAAATATACTAAGTAAGATATTCATGAATTTACGAGTATTGAATCTGTAGGTAATGTTTTATCTATTTTCTACTCCTACCTGTACATCCTACCTTTTTTTAATTTGCATCTGCCGAATCTTAGCTGGCTCTGACCTAGCAAGTGGTAAACATCTTCATTGTGAAGTAGATACTCATTGAATATATCTGTATATTACACAACTTAAATAAACTACTGTGAACATTATTATATCCCTAAATACTAATATACGCACCAACTATTATTACCAATCTAAGTACCTAGTCTTAAGGTTAGTCGATTTGTATATATAGGCAGCGATATAATCCCTCTATGAGTACAGATAGCTGAATAAATGAGAAGCTTTATAATAGAATATATCCTACTAAATGATTTTCTTTAGAAATTTTAGATCTAAAGCTGTTCCATTTAGTGTAAGTGTATAGTTTTGGCCCGACTTGGCTTTCTTAGAGTTAGTGGTAAGGAAATACCTATTTAGAAAATAGATGCAAAGTAAAGTACAGGTAAAGGAAGTGAAATAAGTCTCTTACAGTTTCATAAGCAAAGAAACTCTAATCGTGTTCATTATGCTCCGTATAATAAGTATGTGTACGATTGTATAACATCTATGGGTATTAAATATAAGCGTACATCTATGTAATATAGTTAGTTTTCTTTTCTTTACGTTTCATAGTGTGTAGTATTTAGTTCTTTATATTTGCTTGTGTAGCAGCTAGCGTGTGATTGTTGAGAAAAGGTGAGCGAGTTGGTTTGGTTAAGTAAGACTTGAGACAGAACAGAAATATGAGAAAGCCAAAGTCAAAGGAAGGAAGGAGAGTGATGTGGTGTGTTTGTGTGTGTGTTCTTAGCGGACGAAAAGGTTGAATTTTAAGGAAGAGTTTAGATGAGATGAGACGATGATGTTATGTGTAAATGCAATGTGGATACCTATAGAGTAGAGTACCTACTCTTCTTTTCGACGTCCTGGCGAGGAGCAAGTCCATAAACATGTTACAAGCGCCAAATCCTTATTATTTTTCATTTTTTATTCCACCAATGTAAAGTCGTCAATTTTTGATTTTGATACCATGGAGTGTCTATCCACATCTGATGTGTGTACTCTATTCATCTGGATGAATTTACTCGGCTCTTTACAAATACTCCATCCAAACCAATCCAATATTACATACAATTCCAAATACTACGCAACAAGATACACAGCATTAAACCAACTGACTACTTATTCACTTCTTTCACAAATATTCACTCTTATTTTTCCCATGAGCCGACTCGTCCATTCCAGCTATGCACGTATGACTCCTCTATGTCTCATTTTCTTATTGTACAATATATAATACACATATGTCGTAGTATTTAGTCATTCTAGCTTATATCAAATCATTTATTCACACATTAAGTAATACCTTATCATCCCTTTTTATCTTCGATGACTCATTGTATATCTTAATTAGACTAGTTGTTACATTAACGAAGCAAATATTATTTAGAAATATTCATTGCACATGCAGACTCATTTAGGCAATAGTATTGACAAAATTAAAATATAGTCCGAAACTGTACAATTTGCAATTCATTTTATGAAGTTTGGAAATACAAATTAAAATGCTTGACAGACACTTTGTATTGTTCACGCATAAAAATGTATTGGGCCACCAGCCTGTAAAATAACCTATTAAAACCAAACTTTTGAAAAATTATTTTGTAAATCTTTTATAAAAACAGGAGTATAATCTAGTCACATTTTTGTATTCGTAATTATTTACTGCGCTTATTGGAACTACACCTACAAAATATTACATACAAATATTATCGTTATTCTTTGTTTCTGATCCTGAATGAATAATTTATTTTCTTTACGTTACGTTACGTAGAACTCGCGTGTGTAATATGCTTAGTGATGGTATTATGGTATTATTGCATTGTTAGTAAGAGTAAAATGTAAGTGTAACCATTGGAACTTGGAACTGTGTTATTGTATCAATACCTTTATACATTAGCCTAACAAATGTTAAATTGAAGGTTGGAAAACCCACTTTGCATTTCAAATGACCACAAAAGTACATCCTTACTTATTGCTTTGCTTCGAGTTCGATTTCCCAGTATCGCATCGCAATTTTGCTCTGTAATGTAATGCAAATGTGGCGATGTAGCATTGCATAAATAACCGGACACGAGTGATGGCCTTTCTTCATTTATTTATGATCTTAGAATTAGTCACCTTAACTTTAATCCTATCAGCCGTTCCTATCTCTAACATAGCACATTAAGTAATACACAATAAGTATTTGGTACGAAGTATGTACATAATATATATTGCTAGATATTATAGTGCTATTTCGCCTCGTTAAGGATAGGTTAAAGAGGAGAGTTATTGAAGCAAAGAGCATTGTAAAAGAAATCTGCTTACAAGACCGTGTGTCTCATAAAACGAACTATGAACTGGCTTAAAGTCCCAATGTACAATATTCTCATTAATCTTATTATTGTAAGGCATAGGTACAATCCTTACAACTCATTCGGGTTACCAATTAGAGATGAGATTGTTCTATATAGGTATTTAATATAATTTCGCGTTCATTTTATATGTAAGGGTAGTACATGCTAATAAGTACAGATGAGTATTTGGATATTAGTAAGTACACAAACTTTACATATTATTAAGTATTCAATGGGAAAATTACAATTATTTTCCGAATGCCCCAGACTGATTTTGATGTTTGTTAGTGAGAGTGAAATCAACTTTGTTTTTATTCTGAAGCAAGTTACTTGCTCATACTGTATCTGTATATATATTATGTATATCAGGTACTCACCCAAAAAATATATTGTACAATATCTGTAGGAGCCTCTACTCTTCTTGTTCCCATGTCATGTTCATGATCCTGTGGATCTTTGAGGAAACTATGTGATTGCTTCCTTTCAGATCAAAGGTACTTATACCCGACAGCGATACACTTAATATCGTTGTTTGTACCTACACGTAGAATTTGGAATATAATATTTTGTTCGTATAACTATATAAAAATATATACCTACATGAGGGTAGTGTAGAAATGCCTAATAATGAAGAAGATAATAATATTGCATAGTAAAATACTAATAAGATAGAATTGGTAGTATATAAGAATGCTCTGTTTGTCCCTTTGAATGTGACAAGAAATCAGAAAAGAATAGCAAAGAATCTTCCTATAGAATTTATTAGTTTGATTTGCTTATTCTGTTCTATTTTCCATGTAATACATACAGATATACAATAGTACAGATGTATACTTTTAAGGCTCATTTCAAATTTCAAATCAAGGAAGGGCAAATGACAGGTAATTTCTGCAAGCCTTATTTTCTTTCACCACTCATCTCAATCGCAGTCATTCAATTGAGAGCAAAACAACAAATCAAATCAATTCTATCTGTTTCAAGTAATCTCTAGGAGGCTATTATCTACATTGACTCTCATCCTTTTAATTTAACATCTCCAATTCATTCTAATCCATTCCAATTGAAAACAACATGGTACTTATGTGTACATGCTTTAATTTGTTTTGTGTCATTCCAATTGCTACGTTACTCCATTTCATTCTGAACAACCCACCTGGACTACTTAACAAATGTATAAATTCAAATATTACTGCTAGTAGTATATACCTATCTTACAAAACTATGAAAGGTAACGTAACGTATCCTATACTACACTGTAATAAGTATACATTGTCTCTGGATACATAGAATTAAATAAATTTTATTGTTACCCAAACTCACACGAAGAGATTGCAAACTAAAGTGAAGTAAACTCAATCACATTACTTGCTGCTAACTTGTGTTGGGATTTGGATTGTGTAGTGCAATAAACATGAAGGTATTATAGATATATGTACAATATATTTGCGAATTCTACTGAACACGAGCAAAAGTTTTCAGCAATAGTTATAACTACAATACAATAATATAAATTACAGGTATAACTGAACTACTGTACTAACTAAAAGCTCAATTCATTGTTCAACGGAAAAAAATGAAATTCAATCTGTAAGTTTGTTGTGTGTGAATTGCTTTGTCATTTGTGAATTGTAGTCTTATTAGATCTACACGGGGAGTAAAGCAGGTACACACACATTCTAGTATTTATATACATGCAATAGTAATAACAATAAAATATCAGTCACTATATTTAGATATAGTAAATACTTAGGTACTTTTATAGTGAAGGTATGACTAAGAGTACGCAGTATACATAGTCTGTAGTGTCTAAGAATGTTTCTTGTGTTGGTTAGGAGTGATAGTAATTATCTCAGCCTTCCTTTTTGCTTTTCAATTCATTTCTTTCTTCCTGTCTGATTGTAGGTATTAAATAGATTAAATTACTATTTCTTTGTCTACTTTATTCTCTATGAATTGTCTTAACTAATTAGATAAGCTTGAATTAATTCAAATTCAAATTAAACTCGCAATCAGGGATAGTGGATTGAATGGTAATAGCAATAATTGAGTTAGGATGACGAATCGGAGGGAAATGTACCTCAGCCATGTCTATGTAATGCTATTTACGTGATACATACTATTATGTAGCTATAAATAAAAATACCTACGTTGTTGTATATTACATGCCCAGATACATTCATACATAATCATTTTACCCTGCAGTCAACTACATCCAAGTACTAAACTAAAGCTTTTTGTGTCTAGCTCTTTTTGGCTCTTATATAATATTTACAGTACTGTATGCTTTAATATTTACAATACACAATTACTATTACTCTCCACCTTGTTGTACTTTGATATTTATACATAATACCAGTACAATGTTGTGTAATATGGTGAATTGTTGTATACGTGAAGCCTATTGTAATTGTAATACAGATGTGGTACTTTGAAAGAAGTGATTCAAAGGTTGAATCATACACAATATGTATCACATCAGTGAAACAACTAATATAATGCCACGCTGTTACAAAGGAATGCATTGAGCTCTTATTAATTTCCTATCCGGAGTCAGTAAACTGGATTTGATTCTAGGGGTAGGTGTATAAGATGAATAATATTATCATTATCACTCTCTGCATTGCATTGTTGGTTTACAAACTCACATTTAGGAAGTACATTGTCGTTATTATCCTTCATTCCAATACTGATACTCAATATTGTACACACTTACATTTAAATATGTAGGGTAAATGTAATTTCATTTTATTAATGATCTAAATTTTTGTATAATAGGATTTTGTGAACAATAATGTAGTACCTACCTACCAATAGGTCAATTGAATTTCGCAATGCATTGTATTCTTATCGTACTTATACATACTATGGACAGCATACTTCTACACATTAAATGTGATTCACATCTTAAGCAGTAAAATCCAAAAAGCAACATACCTGTAGAATAGTACTTAAAAATTGAAATTCTGAAGTAGGAAGAAATATGAAGGGCTTTACACATTGCGAATAAACAAATATGAATGTAGATATTTAAGTGAATAAATATAATATGAAACCTGCTCTAAAAGTTTTACACTATGATCAGAAACAAGTATAGTCTGTCGAGGCCGTCTTTTCTGAGAGAAGTTGAAGTGGAGATTGAGTCAGATTGAGAATTGGGATGAGGATGTAAAGTGAAATGATGTGATGTGAACCTGGTGAGATGTGAAAGTTACGTCATGTATCATGTAATATTTAGTTTAGTCTTTAGTCCAATCTGCCTCACTCGCTCTTAGTATGTCTACACAGTCTACGGTTTAAATCCAGGTTTTCAACTTGTTATACGTACATACAGTAAAGCTGTATCATACTGAATGTCATGTATTTCTTTACAAAATAGAATAGAGAAAAAGAGTAAGGAAATCAAGCCAAGTCAGAGCAAGTTAACAAGTCAAGCAGTCTTCTCTGGATTTCTATGTTGCCTACTTTATCATTATAACATCAGATCACAACACCGAAGGAAGAAGATACCGGTGAAGTAAAACTCACTCACTCAGCCTGACTGACTGCACTTCACCGGTCTAGGGCTGAGATATCGCCTACATAGAGCCACTAACAAATCTACATTTGTCCAATGTATTCATAAGTAGATACCGTAGGTATATTTAATCCACTCATGCACAATTGACTGTGTGTGTCGGTTTCTTTGCTATTTTCAAAGAAAACTGTACAAACATTGTAGCGTATGCTAAAGGAATATTCATAGCTTTGTTTATGTATAGAACACGTTTAGGTTTTCTCATTTAGGACTCAAATCTTTACCATTCATCCAATACAACTTGTATTCTTGATCTTATGAAGTTCAGTGTATCTGTATATAGAATTTGATTTCAAATGTATGTATATGTCGTAGACCCAGGGACAACCAGGACTACCAGGCCCAGGGACAACATCCTTATCATTATTATCACATTTAAAAATAACTAAAGCAGCTCTCATACAAGTTAACTGATTTGATAGAGAATTTTAACTCATTTCAGTAATGTATCTTACGACAGGCTCATCGGTTAAGAATTTTATGTAATTTCCCTTTAAAGCATTCACAGTGAAGATTTTTTCAGTAAACTTCCATTTCTTATATGATAAACCTGACTTAAGATACATAATTGAAAAGAGAAATCAATTATTTATCGATCCAGTGTCAATATTATTTCAATAGCTAGATTAATTCTCCTTAAAACGTTAAAAGAAATACTGCGGTACCTAGTAGATTGCTGGGCCTACGACATATACGCTTATTAATCGAGCAAATTCAATATGTACTAGACAAACATATACCTATAATTATTTATCCAAGTAGGTGTGGGTACTACGAAGCAATACACTGGTTTTCAAACTCTTAAAATGAACTTAACATTGCTATATATACATAGTGACCTTTGCAAAATATATCGTACATACTTCTTCGAAAGAGCAAGATAGGAAAAACTTTGGGATATGACACAAGAGTATAGCACATTGAAAGTGTAATACATTTGGAATTTACCTAGCCAAAATTATGCATAGTAATACATAGAATACAGTAAATAACACAGAAAAAAGTCTGTAGTAGTGTGAATGCATTGGTAAGGAAAGGTAATTCAATGTAATTTAGCGTATACGGAGATACATTACACAATCTCTGATTCTAAGCTCTGCTACGCTACATACATAAATGCATAGACATTTAGTTGTTAGTAAGTGGAAAAGGCTCGAGGGCTGAATCTCTTGTGCTTGGAGCAAGAAGTTAACTGAATGTGAGTGAGTGAGCGACCCTGAAGCCTCAAGCTACCAAACCATAGCAAAGCAAATCAAAACTAGTCAAAGTCAACTCAAGCCAAGAAAACTTCAAATCCGTACTTTACGTTACGGCGATTATATTAGTTACTTACTTTTCTAATGCTGCAGAACTATTACATACGTAGAAGAATGGTGGAATATTATCTGTATGCATAACATAGGCATTAGCAAAGGAAAAGACAAAGATCATATAGTGGACCATATAATCAGTAGATAAGTAAGTAAAGATATCTACCTTAATACCTACCTTACTCATAGTACATGGATTCCTACATATAGAATCCTACATCATATTGTGTAGGTAATAACAACCTGTACCAGTACTTACAAACTACAAACTACAAACCAGGACCAGACTAGACCAGACCTCTAAAGTGAACCAGAGCCGGAACTTCTCTTTGCCCCACGCTCTCACTTACTCAAAGGCTCAAAGCTATAACCTACCAGCACATAACATAACGTAGTAGACACAAGCATTGCATTACAAAGCAGCAGCAGCCGATTTTTTAGCGAACCAAAATAGATATTAACTCATTGATGGAAGATTTGCGGATTTGTTGTTTTGTTGTTATCTCAATGAGAGTTTTTCCTATAAAGATACTTCTTGTGTTGTATGTACTACCTAACCTACGTAGGTATCTATATAATTGGTGATTAGTATATTGTGATGACGAGTTAGCACTCTATACACATTATCCATACAATATAAAACACAACAAAGAAGAATTACATAGATATTTGCTCACAAGGACCAGAAGAGAATTGAACAGACCAGCCCCATCAGCTCCAGACAACAGCAAAATAATATATATTTACTCCTTGCATACGTAATACTTAAGACTTGCGTTGGACTTTGTGTACAATTTACTTTTGAACATCGAAAGAAGATGATGAAGATGCATTCATCATCAAACTACAACTACCTTTGGAAAAAGAGGATCTTGCTAAATACTAACATAAGCCATACTTTACGTTCATACTTATTTATCTGCACTAATAGTGTTCTGTTGTGTATATAGTAAGTATTGATGATAAAAAATGCAAATGCCTATGTATGGATAGCTATTATAAGGCTCTTTAAAAATAATATGTCTTAAGAGATGAAGATGCGTAGTGAGAATCAACTTTAAATAAAGGGAATGGCAATGGCCATGTCATGTCAGTTGGTAGTAGTTCAAATGAAGAATTGGCAATAGTACATCCATCATTCTAAAGTTATTGCTTTGCCATTAACTATCTCCACTACATATATATGTGTTATGATGTTATGTGAATGCGTTTTATAATGTGAGAAGAGAATTTACCTTTACATTGCTTTGCTTGGCGTGGTTTGGCTTTGGCATTGTATTACATTGTAATGTATGGCACTGCTATGAAAATGTGAATGAATGAATGAAATAAAAAAATTATTATTTAATAACAATGTCCGTGTTCTATACTTATCTAAACATAAGTAGAAACTATACATCTCTAACATGCCATTACCTTTCTCACAATCAATCCTCCTCTTATTATGTGAGTAATTTGTAGCCAAACGCATTCTCGACCTTAAACATCTCATACACAAGTACAAGTAAATTTTTTTATTCATCATACAGATATCTGGAAACTTCCTTTTCCATTGAAAATTATTCTCTGCCATTTCAAAACAACACACAAATTTTAACGCTGTAATTTCAACAACAATTCAACAATTTTTTGTAAAGAGTTATTCTTTACACCTTTTGGAAATCATCATCACTTGGTCTGCCATAGGTTTCTTGTTATTCCTAAATCACAATGATTAATGGGAAAAAATAGATTTGAAATATTTTTATGCAAACTAATGCAAATGTTTATGTAATTTCTGTAGGTAAAAGTAGGGGATCGGACAGATAAGCAATGAAATCTGTAATGTATGTATCAATCACTCGAATAATTGTCAACACAATTGAATTCGCTGTAAAACATCTGAGTAATTCAAACTTAATAGATAATTATAGAGTCCATTTGAGACTTAATGTGACTTATTATTCCCATTAAAGAGCTGAGCTGTCTATTCAAAGGAATGCTAAAGTCAACAACTAATAGTTTGCTTGTCTACTCTCATCTGCGATGAGATGCGATAAGATGTTCTTTGTCCGTCTTTGACTTGACTGATTCATCCATCATCGTCCCTCATTTTTCATTTCAAATTGCCATTAGTATTAGCAATGGCAAAGGCAACATCAATTTAATAGGCTATGCAAAAGCATTAACTTAACACAGAATACAGAATGACATTCAAAGAATATTTTAAGCTAGCATTGATTCTCAATCAAACAAAAACTATCATAACCTTAACTATTGTATGTATGTATAGCATTACAAACTTCCAACTTCCAATGCAATGTTATGTAAGCCAAAAGGGGCTTTTCTGCATTTACTTATCTTGCAACACCTTGTAGACATAATACATTCAGCAGAGAATAAAAAATAGGAGAATTAGCAACTATTTATACAGATATTATGGTAGATCAATTAGTAGCTTTGCTATACAAGTAAATATATTAAAGATTAAGAAATATTTAGTAGTAAGAAGATTGGGATTATCTTGATAATAGCCAGTTATTAGTGTATTAACTCTTCTCCAGAATCTCTAGAGGCGATTCGGCATTATTATCATTGTACATGTAAGTATTTGAAACGGTCTATTATTGTATTACAGATTACAGCACAATTGTTTAGTATGTAGTGCTTAATAGCTGTTTTAATAGGTAATAGTCTGTTAGTGATATGATTAGAAGATGAAGTGAAAAGAAGCTAGTCCATCAATGTTCACTCACATTTCCATCACATCAAAATTAATCGATTCGTAGTTCTTGTAACACATTAGCGCGGCCGACCTTTATTAATAGGCAGCAGCATTTCATCACCTCACTTCACCAGCTCTCAACAACGATCCTTTCCCTTGTCGGCATATTTTTATTATTATTATTTGTTTGCATACGATTTGTTCACACACAGCCACATCAACTTCTTATTACATACATACACACTACAGTAGGCTAGCAAAAAAGAAATATGTATATCCTGCAGTTGCCTAGATAAATAACATATCATGGCTATCCTCCTAATGTATAATCGTCTAATGGTAAGTTGTATTATTGAGTGAGTTGGATTTAATGTCCTCAGGGAAGTATTTATTTGTTTGTATAGTGTAATGTAATATATACAATCAGTCAGATGTGTGTTTGGAATTATAATAAGACTAGCCTGGCCTGGCCTGGGCTGGACTGGACTTGGACTGCAGGGAAATATCTCTATCTACTCATACTATGTAATACGTACAGATATAAAGAATGAAGACAGGATGTCGGAATTAATATCTAAAACTTAACCAAGGCAAAGCAGTAGGACTGCAATACAGAACAGACCAGATTCAAATCAGGCTATAGGCTAGGCACATTCACATTACATAACATTAGTATAAGGAGGCGGAGGTGTGGAGAGAATTGCTCCGAGATGAATTTCAATATTAAAAAGTATTTACTATTTACATTACATTATAATGAAATAGATAGCCAGGCAAAGTAGGCACTTATACCCGTTGCCTATGTATTTACTTGGTTAGCTGTTAGTAGTTAGTGAGTGCAGAGGATCATTTGTAAATCCTTAATAGAAAAATATTATACTTGCACTTGCATTCATAATCTGTATATGTTGGTTACGTAAATACTAAATAGTGAAGTGAAGGTACCTAAGATATATCGGCAAGAGAAGATAAATAAATAAAAACTCCAGGCCAAGCTAAGCCAAGACAGGATGGTTTGAGTTAGTTGGTCGGATAGATGGATATATTTATTAGCTAGATTGAAGTGAAGACACGTCTGTGTAAAGTGTAAGGCTGTGAAGCAATTAAAAGCCTACGGCACATCAACTTCTCTCTTCCGAACTAACTTCTCATCTAAATCTCTAAACAATTTGTGACCATATTCCCTTGATATTAATACACACCTAAACCAAGGGGCAAATATCATGTAGAATAAAGGATAATGCAGTAAATATTGAGAATAGAGATATTAAGCAAATGAGAGTTTGTCTTAGACTTACAATGAACTTAAGAAAAACAACTACTTAAGCACAGGCATAAATACACTAAATAGAATAGCTAATAACACTATGTACTTATATATTCGGATTGATCCACAAAGGGAAATAGACAAAATGTTTACAAATGAATTTCAACTTGCGTTATAATAAAAGTCAAAGATGACTTTAGTCTCTGTAATATAATATAATATACTTGTAATAGCTTCATCACTATTGTATATTCATTTACTTAGCGCTGAAAGGCACAAGAAATCGGAGCACATGTACAAAAGAAGGCGATAATGAGGAATGAACTTGTTGAATTTATTTTACAATAACGCTTACCTCCTTCGTTTCGAAAACATTCATTGTTCAATGGTGGTACAAATAAGATACTTTATTTTTTCTATTTTTTCCCTTACAGCCTAAAGTACGGTGAATTGGTGAATCTCAGAAAGTTGCAAGTTATACAAATATAATATAGCAAATACATGTAGGATCCAAATCTATAAATAGAGTCATTTCAACTAATATTTTTTATTTCATATAAGTATGTAGCTTTGTAATTAAGTTTAAGCTTCTTTAAGCCAAATTCATCAATAGCCAAACCATAAAACATCACAGAAAGAAAAACTGCCAAGCCACCATATACAGCCCGCCCGAGTGAGTGTAATGTTACATAATTGTAATAAATATCATTATAAA
>JAQFYC010001798.1:0-30555 GCA_034694165.1 Tomocerus mixtus | reverse complement strand
AAGGTTTGTTCATGTATAGTCTCTTAGGTAATGCAGATGGCGAGCCTGGGCGAGGGATATCATTATAGGACCATTGAATATATCAATTCTTTTCTCACGTACAATATTTCTTTAACACTGTGCACATATTTATGAGACGTGATTTGTTACGACACTTGTTGCAATGCACTATTGATTTTTTTTACACGCTTCTGTTGCGCTGCTGTAAACTTGAACCGGATATTCCTGGATGCGGAATCATCATATCGGCGACGGATTGAACGATAATATTGTTACTAGCCTATACATAAGACAGTACGGAAATGATACAGCAAGCTGTGCAGTGTGCTATTTTCGTGTCAACCGCTTGGAAAGTTTTGAAAAACTAAATAGGCTATATTAAGTAAGTAGGGCTGACACTTGAGAAAATGCAAAAGGGATCCAAGTATTTCCTAATGTGTTTAAAATTTTAGTTCAGCTATAAAGTAATTCACTTTTTAAATTAAAGTAGAAGCATAATAGCGAAAAGTTAAGGATTTTAGTCAAATATTGCTCGGATATTTGTATTGTGCAAGGATTTCTTGTACTTTGCATTTGCTTTGCCAAGTATGCAAGTATGTATAAAAAGATAAATATTTATCTCATTATTACAAGTAATACCTTTTAGACAAGTTACTAACATTAAGCTATCTGCATAAGTTCTGTTTCCACTGTGCAATATAAACTAAATGAAATAGAAGATACCGCACCGCCTATTTCAGTTCATCATTAACAAATCATGTAACTTAGTAAATAAATATTCAGACTTTTTCATCCTCCAAGATTGCTAATTATTATATTATTTGAGAAGCTCTAGGAAGACATTATGTTAACAACAACAAAATTAACAAAGCAACAAATTTATTCGTTTGAACGACCACAGTCGTCTTCGTCTTCTTCAGGAAACATAAGATGGAATGAACCTTTTAACTAAGTGTACATGTTGACATTTAGGGAGCCAACAAATTATTATTACAAATCATGGTATTTTGTTCAGAATTAGCAATAAAATATTAAATGCTGATTATGTACTAGTATGATAGTTGCTATTGGGGATAATATGGAGTCAGTCGCACTTAACTAGATTGGAGAGTACTGATAGCCAAATTCGATTGATTTTCATGCCTGTGTCTAGATTCATTTTGTTCTTTGCATTCTGTATGTAAAGGCCTTCTTTGAACTTTCTCTATGATTTTTGATTGGGACCGATTTATTTTATGAGAGATTTTCTGCCATATGTAATGCAAATGCAACTGCAGAAGTTTTAATTCTGTTACATCTGATATCAGCTAGATGTTCTTTCAGTCTTGTTGGAAAATTCCTACAGGTTTCTCTATAGTACTTTGAATCGCAATCGTTGCACGGGATGACATAAATATATACCTGATTTAATTGGCGTTTTTGATCCTTATGATTGTATACTTAATTTGAATCTTTTGTCAGTGAAAAATCCAAAGTTAAGAGAAAAATATTTTTTGATAAAGATTCGAAGGAAATATCAACAGGGCAACCATAGATAGACAGGCATGACTTTGACCTTGAAGGAATTCGGCAAAATATTTCGAAGAATAGGGATACCATTAAGAAAACAGATTCACAACTCAATGTGGTATATACCAATGTTATTTCTGACAGCCAAGGGGAATCGCAGTCACATTCTGGCAGTTCTGGACTCCCCTCCTTTGCACTGGAGGCTTACAACGTCTCCCGGATGTGGAAGTGTTGCGACGACCACTTGATGCGTTGGAGGCCTTTGAGAGCCTTAGGCGACCTTAATATGTGCAAGATATTTATGCGAAAGTTTTGGTGAAAAGCTTTTCTGTGTATAATTTGTACTTCTATTACCTGCTGGCTTACACCTTGCTTAATGAGATTTTTTAAATTATTTAAATCTTTGCTCAAATGATATAATTTTATTCTTCTGTATAAATGTACATATTATAATGTTGTTAAAAGTGGTACCTGTACTTTAAAGATTACAATGCTATTTTATCAAGCTCGACAAAGTTTAATGCATGTTGGAATATGAGTACATTATTTCCCCTTAAGAGAGGAACTCTAAGTGTAATGAAATTATCCTCGCTAAATTGACCCCAACCTCCAGTAGGAGGGAAAACAGGGAAATGTGTACCGATATTGTTGACATGGACATCCATCGTGGAGTCACTATTACCACCGTTAGCGTAGTAGACTTTAATGTCGTGTTCTCCAGCGGCTTCCACCCATACTCCAGTGAATTCGACAAAAGCGCCATCGCCGTCTAGTTGGCCAACATACGAGTCTCCAGAAGCGGACTCAGTTTCCTGTATATTTGCGTCTCTTAAAAAGCCATCTTCGGCTTCGTAAATGTTTTCATCCGCCTGTGGCCAAGGTGCCCAGATTTCCATTTCTGTCAGTCCGATGAAATGGTTATTGACCTCATCCCTTGAAAAGACAATTCGCAGCTTTTGTGTTCTTACGGGCGTAAATTCAACAATGTTGATGTCATTTGGAATGCAGGTGGCAGGAATGGAAACTTGATTTTGAACTGGTTCCCAATTTTGTCCATTTTGTACTTCTACCACGATGGATCTGAAGCAATCTACAAAATAATTCAGATTTAATATGTTAATTAGGGTGTGCAATTGCCATAGATTTGAATTTGGAAAAAGACCCGGCTAATTTCGAAGTATTATGTACTATATTCCACTTACCCACTTCCCCTTCTCCAGTAGCGACATCGGAGTAGATATACAACTTAATTCGATTAATAGTTCGGCCTCTTCCAGGTCCAAAATCTAGGGAGAACCAATCGGTGGGATTTGGAGAAGCGAAATTAGTCCACCGATTTGTAGGAATGTGATCGTAAAAGATACGCCCGTCGACAACGTGCCAAACGCTGGCATCAATACTTGTGAAACTGGCATCCACCATGGGATATCCAAACCCGTTGACATTGGCAGCATAATTTTCTATTTTATTTGCGCCATCGTAGTTTGGATATTTAATTGGACTGGGAATAGCTACCTCCATAGGACCCACGTTATCTTGTTTGGCTACAGATACACCATTCACAAAGATCTGCATACCACTGCCAGCTTGGTAACGATTTCCGTCTCGGTCGTAGAGGACTGTAATGTTGTGTCCGTGATAAGGAATATTCTCAGCAATAAAATAAGTCCAGCTCGGGAGGATCAAAGGGTTGACTCTGAAAACATCTTCAGACTGAGGGAGAATCCCAATTAGATCCCCAAGAACATTGTCAGTGTAAGTTGAGTGGGCGTAATGCTCCGATTGGTTGCTGTTAAAAGTATTCGCGATATCAATTTATTCATACTTAAGTAAAACATAAATAAGTATTACGAGAAAACATTAAATTAGGATTGAAAAGTAAACTACTTACAATGCGTCACAAGTCCATATTTTCCTAATGGGTGAATGACATTCAGCTACATACGGTTTGTCATTTTTGTACTGTGTTTCCGCATATTTATGTAAAAGTCCGATAAAACTCTGCACAGTTGCAAATGCCGTAATACCATAATCTCTTACTTGACTGGCCAATGAATTCAGAGTGAAACCCGTGGAGTATGGCCATGAATTTCCATTCCTGTGAGGGTAAAATTGACAATTAACTGTCCATTGGGTATTAGATGTCCATAAAATGTAAGCAATGCCAAAAAGTTGGGTTTATTGAGACAAATATTAAAATTCTTGGTAACAATTGCGGAATGAGTGACGATACACCTGACTTACCACCAGCAGCATTGTGCAGTCTGATTTCCATCGTACCAAGGACTTCTGACTTCACAAGTACTAGGCCCGAACAATGTCCCAAAACCTTGGTTTTCAAAAAGCTCTTGCCATGCTTCGCCGTACTTACTGTCGTCATCAGGTACTCCGTATCTCCATGGAACAAATCCAACTTCTTCTCGGGTATCCAACAATTCATTATTTGGGTTATCCTCTCTGACATAGAGTTTTGCATTGAAAAATAAGTAATTATCATATTACACATTAGTTATTGATCCGATTTTATTGCTGGATATGTAAAGGGGATTATTAGAAAACGGTTAAGCGTGCATACCTGTACATATGGTAAAAGAATTTTCTGTCGTTGTCCCAAAGATGGGTAAGAATTGATCTTCTCAAATCGCTAGCTCGTTGGCGAAATTCCGCCTCTACTGCAGTGTCACCGTTCAATTTGGCTATCTCGGCAATAGCAATAGCATTTGCGTACATTTCAGAATTAAAACTGGGTCTGTAACCTTAAAATCAAAAATACAGATATGGAACATTATAGTTTCCTTTTCCATAAAATTAATGTAACGAACCAAAATTAGATCACGTTATGATACACACAAATACAATAGACCCACCCAGTCCCCCATGATATGGGTCATCTGTCTGCTCAGAACTTGCTGAATGCTCCATAGCGTCATCGTGAGGGGAAATGAAGTACATTCCCAACTGTGGTTCGAATCTGTCATTCCATCCATTGAAATTATTTACAAGTCCTTGCTGTTGGGATTTGATGAAATCCGCATCTCCATTTATAAGATATGCTTTATATGCAGCATCTGCTATCCATTCCGAATATTGTTGAGCTGCTCCTCCTTCTCTAGACCAAAAGTTTATGTAATCCTGTAAAAAAGCAAAGCAATACTCTCATAAGTAATTAAATTACCAAGAAACGTGTTTTTATATTTCCACATTATAGCACAACCATTTGTCCACGAAAACTCACCTGCACATATCTGGTGTTTCTGAGCCACCTCGCTTCGTAAATATGATGTCCAGCTGCTGCATTAATTGTATCAAATTTTTGCGAATATCCGACTTTGTGCACAAATTCCGTGACAATGTAACCAGCTCCTGGAACTGTGTAGCGCAAATGACGTTTTAAGGAAGTCCAGCGGTAATAGTAGACTTCTTCGATTTCTCTATCAGGTACTTCGACAAATGGAATATTGTCCTTGAACCATTGTGGCTCAAAATAGTCTCCTAATTTGCTATCCTTGTCAACGAAATTGGTTTCTTGACAATGAACATGAGCCACGGTAGTTAATATTAATGAATAAATGGCAAAAATAATCATTTTACCAATAATTTTAATTATACTATATTTACTGCTTAAATTCTCAAAACTATGCAATTATGCTGCTAAGCTAATTGCGTTACTTTTACGGGTGCAGGCTCTTCTCTACTACATACTATTCAAGTGTACTGATTCAGATTCAGAGTGAAAGAATGGCAACAGAGAATTTTATGAACAATATGATTGATTGGGTGGCAAATAGTACAGTATTATTATACCCAGTATACGCATGATACTTATCAAATCGTTGTCCAGAAATAATCCCCGATTCAGCGGACAAACATACATGTATCTTTAATCTTTAAACATAATATCACTTTATATAATATCAAAAATTAGGTCGCACTGGATAATTATGTTTCATACATGTAATGTTTTGTAAGTAAGCATAATATGCATTATACTTCTACTGTCACTCTACAAGTACATACAGCGATTTTTTTAGATATCAGGTGCATCGACGAATTATTTGTTATTATATAGTACTAGTAATCCAGTGTTATGATTATAACACATTTGCTTTTGGCTTTGATACAATATAATATCGATATCGATTAATCATTTTATGTCATTGATTTACTAATTGTACAAAGTGTATACATATAGGTTTTTATGGTACATTGAAATCTTCATAACACTGGAACTTAAAAATGTCGAGGCCGGTAATTCCCCATTATCCTGATTATTGTTAGAGTGAATAGTAGCATTATTAGAGTCTGGATATGGGCTCGGCAGAAGATACATTATGTATTAATATATTTATTATGCATGATCAGCAAGCTTTATTCATGTATTAAACCTCAAAATGAGTTAATAAACGAACGAAAAGAGAAACATGTCACTAAACTGGAAATTGGATAGCGGCGCAACGCTTGTCATATTTTGCCACGATCTCATTAGTCGTACGGGAAATCCATTCAAGATTTGAAATTAATTGAGACGTATCACCAACCTCAGAGTTTATTTTCGCACATTCAATTGGAAAAGATTTTACTTCGGTTTCTAATAATGAAATTTTAGTTAGCACTTAAAAATTTGCAGAGAGAAAATTGTCATTTGAGTAATTTGAGTTCCTGAATGAAGATGTTATATTTTTAAATAGCGTACCTGTACATGGGTGTATATTTTGCCTTCCATCCAGGGTACTTGGAATACTAAAAAAATTTAACTATGAAAAATGAACGTTGACATGCCACGTCATTGTTTAAATAACATTCTACAACTTTACCTTATCTCCATATTCAAATCGTATATTGTTTCACTTTTGTTGCTTTTTAATTGTGATGGCGAATACAAATATAAATTAGTTTTAAATTGTCTATCCACCCGGTTTGAGCTACAAATTTTTGAAAAATAGAATAACAGATGATACAAGATTGCCAATTTTATGTACTTTTTAAACATCTTGGCAGCTCACTGTAGAATTGTAACTAACCTTAGGAATTTATTTTATAAAAATTAAAATTTGTCCTAGTTTCTAGCTTTTCGATTTAATAGACTTTTCTAAATCGTTAATAAAGGTTGACATCCAATTAGCTATTAAGTTATAGTTATATTTAAAGGGCACTTAATTTATCCTAGGTCAAATGTCTAGTCAAGGAGCCACAAACTACATTCCTATGCTCCTTAATATCAATTTATTGTAATATTTTTAGCTTTTTACTTCCGAGCTCCGAAAATTTACATATTTCGAAATGATATTTTCTATTGCCCTATGTTTCAGGTTAAGAATAAGTGGATACTATTATAATCGAGATTTTTAATACGCTAGTTTGTCTACAAATAATGCGTTATATTATATGAATAGAGAGCATAACAATGAAATTGTTATTACATCTTAATTAAGTTTCTTATGTATACAATTTCTAAGAGCAAGGTGAAAATTTACATTTGAAAAAATTCTAATATATTAAATATAATGATTTGTGCTACAATGGAAATACTTACGGTAAGTAAGGTACATGTGAATAATTGATTTTTTCAACTTAACAATTTAATTATTATACAATAATATACAGTACCTATAATGTACCCATTCAATTATATAATGATGATAGGTGTTGCTTATTACATACTTAGGTATTACAAGAAAGGTTCACGGAAAATAAATATAATAATACAGCATTGTAATTTCTTCTTTTATTTTTTAAATGTGTCTGACTGTTGGGAATATTAAAGTACAATGTGATTGCCGTGTGTGCAAAATAATAAAAATGATTTCTTTCTCATTATAAATAGGCACCACTTACCACTGCACTCAAGTTTATCAATGAATAATTATGATTCACAGTTGTGTCACAGCCTTTTACCCAATAATCCAACGGCTTGTCTGTCGAAATACATGTATTAATTCAGAATTAAAAAATAATAGATATTTGTATGCTATTATTCATGTGAAAATATAAAGTAATTATTTTGAGGTGCATTCAAATAGTATAAGATATAAATTAATACCTACTAAAATATCCTTTCAGAATTCAAATTCACTCCTTAAAATTAAAAACTAAAGGATGATTAAAATGCGATGAGCGTATTCAAATAAATCATTATGTTCTGTCAACTCAAATATAAAAAAATTATACTGAGAGTATAGACATTAGATGTAATTTTTGCCTGCGTTAAGAAGAAACCTTGGGATTAGCATAAATTAGCACACAGGCTATCATAATGAGTTCTGAAAGTTGTTGTGTCTGTACTCGACCATAATATGTATTATGTAATGCAGAATCACTTAATACTACCTTGAAGACTTGGATATTTATGCATAATAAAGCAGATGTAATATAAATGTTGACATTGTTGACATCATAGATATTTAGAAAGGTAAGATGTTATTTGTAAACATTACCACGTACTTGTAAAACTTGTGGTGATTCATAGAATAATTACCTACAATCACTACCATTTAGTACTTGAGGAGCAAATAATATCTTCCAGTACCTTTTCATATTCCTTGGAGACAACATGTTGGCAAAACTGAGTATTATCTGCCTTGTTGCAGTTGCCGTCGTGCACTCTGCCGCAATTAGCAAGCAAAAATTGAGGTTTAAAGTTTCTGGCAGGTTAGAAAATTATTATTACGTGATTTTTTGGCATAAATGAAATGGTAGCTCAAAAAACGTACTTTTATCTCAAATTACTTTGTGTAGAATCTATAATTTATCTTATCTAGAATATATTATTCATTATTACCTCAAAAATGAAGATCACCGCGTTATAAAAACATTAAGCTTGTAATGAAATTGAAAATAACTTCTTTGTAATTAAAATAATGTATATTCTTGGAATATTCTTAGTAAATTATTAAATTCTAATATAAGTATGCATTTGTGTGGTAAAGTAAGTTATTTGTCTTTAAAGGTACCATTAAATATAAGCAATTTTAATTTTGTGTCGTTAAGTAGCCGAAATTAAGGATTTGCTTTTGTTTGCTTTAAGAAACTTGGAGGACAGGGACACTGGACCAGGTAAAAACAAAAATAAAATGTATTTAAAGCTTATGTGTGTATTATTAAACCCGGGGCGCTTCGAGTTTAACCTGGAACATTGCTATCTTCTCTGAGCAAATTTCTGTATTATCCAGCAAGCTATGTAATATCATGTTATTTATTTTCATGGAAATTTAGGAACCACGGATGGGTATTTTATTATTTACTCTAGCGAGGATAATGGTAGAACAAAGAAGGAAATAGCTAAAAGCGACACTATTTCTGATCAAGAAAATCCAGATTGGGGAAATGTTTTCGAATTCGATTTTGACAGAAGCAAGAACCAGGTATGTAAAACGAATATTTATTTAGGGGTTAATTTTCCTCAAATAAATAATTCGATGATTAATTTTTCATTGTATAAATACAGTGACTATTTATACAGATCTTAGCTAATTAGATCTAATTACAATAGATCACGCAAGTCAATTAAGTAATTATTATTTATTTATTTCTTAAAATACTAAATTAAGGCTGCCCCATGGAACTTTAAATGTTTTTTTTAATTAAAGCGTAGAAAAAATTAAATTTTTACGGTTTTTAACAATATATATTGCCTTTAGGCCTTTAGGAGAGGTTATTCAGTAAACAAAACCTTCGAGACGACGTTGCATTGTTATCACTAGTAATTAATATTCATAGTCGACATATCTCAAATCCCAACTAATCATGGATAGAGGTACTCGTATCCACTGCCAGTTTAAAACCTGTTTATCTGGACTTGGAATTTATGGAATAGTAAATTAGAATCTGTGTTGTTCTTAGAAAATGTGAATCTGTTTATTTTGCACAGCAAAATTTAAACAGTGTTTGCATACTAATTTGCATAAGAATTAAATAAATTGCGTCGGCATGCATTTTGACTAATAAAATCTTTTCTATTCATTTCAGCTTTGGTTTTTCCATCTCTGGGACTCAGATAATTTGCGCGAGGACGACAGTAAGTCATAAAAATGATCTCATCGCACTAAAGCAAGATGTTCCAATGATATTAACAAACAAACTTGCAACCTACACAAGTAGTAAATTACCTAAGTAATGTAATAATAAAGAGTTTTTTTATTATTTTATAGCTGTTGGACGAACATGGGTGAACGTGGCCGACTATGTAGACAAAGGACAAATGACGACTGCAAAACTTGACAAGCCAGGGTGAGTTACGTCAGAAATTAATATTCATCGCATAATTAATGGCAATCAACCAAAGTGCCGCCTGATGATTCATATTTACTTAGACATATTTACTATCGGGCTTAATTTGCATAATTTATAATTAACAAATCTTAACACACCTTACGATAAATTATTTTTTTCTTTAGATATTTAATGATCAAGTCTGCAGACCAAGTGACCCCTCTGGCTGGAGTTCCACTTCCACAAGGCCAGATCCCACTTCCAGCAGGAACACCTGAATCTCAAACCCTCCGGTTTAAAGTTTCAGCTAGGTAATTAAAAATGATTCAGGATTGCAACATTTTAACTGTGGAATTACGTTACGTGAAAATGCTCCTTGTTTTTTCAGCAACCTTATGTCAAAGGACGATGTTGGATTCATTCCGGGAAGCAGTGATCCTTATGGTAAAATTGCAATCACCAATAAATTATAAACTAAATGCATGTGGGAAATTTTGAGGGGAGGAATTGGCCAACATCAGGCAATATCCCGTGTAAAAAACTTAAATGTTTAAGATTTTATTTTAATTTTCAGTTGTTATTACATACACGGAAGGAATAACAGGAAAAGAGAGGGAGGTGGGACGCTCCACTACAGTTTCCAGCACCAGCAATCCAAATTGGGGTGATGTATTTACATTCAACTGGAATAAAAATAAAGACCAGGTAACTAAGACGTATTTGATCATTTCTAGTCATATAAACTTTTTTCGTGTTTCAATTATATTTTTTTTCTAATTATAAGTTTATTACTTATAAAATAAAAAATCATCTCAAAATGTAATAAGTAAAAATGTTGCTAATATATTTGATATGAAACTCGTTTCTCAATTTCATAGCGTCTCAGACTGAGAATCTACGATGATGATAAATTAAGAGAGGATGACAAACTCGGAGTTGCATGGGTTGAGGTAATACTATCAATAATTGCAATTGAAAACATTCCAATATTTGATAAAATAAAAATAAGCTGAAAATGTTTCCCGGTTTATGTTGACTAGGTGAATGACTACGTTGCCAAAGGACAAACCTACACCATCCCCTTGCCAAAGAAAGGGTAAAATTGAAATATAGATTTTCTACAATATTTAACTTGGTTGATATTTACAAAACTCTAATAAATTATATTGTTCACAGATCCATCGCTTTAACAAGAGCCTAACTTTCTGGTCAAGACTTTGGACAATGCTTTTGCATCTGATAAAAGCTCCTGCGTTCTTGATTAACTCTCTGGAAGAGAATAAATTAATATTTAATTATAATATTTAAAATCTTGCAAACATTTGGAATTTTTGGCGACAATAAATATGCAAACTAAATTAAACGCAGATAAATTGTATTATGCATTATTAAATTATAACTACTAAAGATGAATCTTTCCAATTGCGACTAAAGAACAGGGCTGGTGGGATATGTTTCCAAGCTGCCCTCATTAAAAGCCCCGATATGAAAATATAATTTTAGCCTGTACATATCTAAGATTCTGGTTCAAAGAACTTGTTCACGGACACGTAAATATAGAACTTGTTATAATTAGCCATCTTTTGATATGTAATATCAAACCACTCGTAATATAATAAAGTTTAGTTAACCAAAGTTTCATTAAAATGCAGAGCTACGTATTATGTAGCAACACAGTACAAAGTAATACAATTTAATTGTGACCATCACAATATACATATCCATATATCTATACCTAAAAAAATATTGGGAAATACAATTATGTCTATGTTGTTCCATACTAATCTATTCCGTTTGCATTGTGTGAATATTGTCAATTCATATTTACACATTAATTATTGTATTTATAAACTAATTATTTCTGTTGCAGAATACTCCCACGGCTACTTTTTATAACCTTTTTCTGTGAAACATGTTGTTTTTCACAGTAGCTACTCGAATTATTGCGTTTCTACATTTCCAACTCCAACAACTTCCAACTGTTCCAACCTCAAAATATTAAAGGATGATTACGAACGTTCTTATGGGGATTGAGAGGTTGTGGTTAGCATTATGTAATAGTATATCATAAGGTTCCCACGATATATCATCAATATTAGTATAACCAATATAAAATACTAGCAGGCGTCTTATCAGTTGGTCGGCGTCTACCATCTACAGAAGCATTTACTTGCTGCTTTCAGCAGCTATACAATACTATATTATAGAATGCAAAATATCAGCTAGAATTAAATATCAGTGTAATGGCATGTTGGTGGGATGCACAAAGTTGTTTCACAACTTAACTATAGGTATGTAAATAAATGTGAGATGATAGTATAGACTTGGGCACCTATGTACTTTTAGTTTTTGATGTCAGGTATATAAATGTACTAAAATAGATGTCGGCACACAAATAAATAATCCCAATAAAGGCCCGTTAGCAAAATCATATACATTTTTTATCGATAAATATGTTAACTAAATACACAAATAATGTCTTAGATTTTGGAAATGTCACCCTCTTTATCTTAAATATTCAGTTATTAAGGAGCTTGTTTCCATTATATTTTTGTTGTGTATGTCTGTCTGTCGGTCAGATTGCGGTATAACTCAAAAACGGCTTAAGATATCCACATAAATCCTCAGGGTAGCTTATTGACGTCCTTTTGGTGACACCATTGAAAAATGGAGTAAATCGGTCGACGGGGCCGACTTAGGTCTATTTGAAACATTGTTTACTTAATAATATGCCGAGTATGCATACTATGCAATTACATTGCGCACATAGGATCATCAGCCGGGAATATTAAATCAATGATTTACATAATAAAATCATATCGACCTTATAATAATGCAGTGTAATTCATTTCTGTTTACACTTTGATTTGTTTCGTTCATTATAGGGATTCTACAGTTTTCTATTATTAAGCACATTGTCTATTTTGTGTGAATGATCTGTCTATAAGTCTATCTGTCTGTAAGTATGTCTGTATGTCCGTCTGTCAATGTTATTTAAGATGATCAATGACTATCACAATGATTTTCACTATTGACAAGCTCCTATTTTACAGCTTTTACGGCGGTTTATTAATAGTTGACTTTATTAATATTTTCAATTATTGAGACAGAGAAATCGTTGATGTAGATGCGATGGTTTTATTATTAGATCTAGAGAGTTGGAATAAAAGTCAGTCCGACTCCTCCTCAGAACAACTTCTTATATCTCTGCATTTATCCTCTGTTAAGACTTGAATAAACATTTTGAAAATGTAATATGACCAAACAATATGTAAAAATTGTAGTATGCAGAAAATTCCCACTGCAATGAATGATACGGGCATTGGATAACTCCGTGTGCCAATAATAAAAACATAAGCCAAATATGGGAATGAAATCAGTCGTGTGACAACCCATACAGTTCCAAATACTATAAAACAAAGCAGCATCATTTTCTTCTTTTGGGTGTAATCGATCATTTTACCTAAGTGAAGTAAAATGTCACTAAGGTCATGTAACACGGTGGACATTGCTAGAAACCTTGTGAAATTTCCCATATATGTCAGCATAATAAGTAGAACTGCAACCACGTGATGAACGACCAGCTGCCAATGATCTTTCTTCCGGGGTACTGTAAACTGGATGAAGAATTCCGCAACACAATATCCGGCTGTGATGATGTAGTACCATTTTAGTTTTGCTGGAAAAGTCTGGAAAAAGACATTTATATTGAAGCATAATAAATTTATCATGATTTAAATTAACCATTTGCAAAACGGTATCTTCAAACTAATTGGTGTAAGAACACGTTTAATTTTTTATTTATTTGATGACTAAATCATCAAAAGGATCACTTTGCACAAAAATGGTGCTAATAGGTTAGCACTTGCTTGCGTAAAATTCATTATTATCTCATCTTTTCTGTGCAACAATTATTAATACAAATTGTAAATTTTGTTTTACCTGGAGTGGGAAATTGTCCCATATCCGATTATAATCCCAAGCCCAAGGCTGATCCCAAAGGGCGTAGAATCCATATAGACTCATGAAACTGTAATACAAAAACTTCCAATTGCTTTCCAGAAATCTGGAGTATCTCGAAGGATTGTCTTGAGCAATGCGCCTGCGTAGCCATCTCTCTATTTCCCGTTCCGTTCCAAATCCTTTTTTGACCAAGCCGTGCAATTTATATTTGTCTTTTAACAGTTGTTTTCCAAATGAGCGAAATTCTTTTTCTAAGGCAGGATTTTTGTCACCAATATTACTTGACAACTTTTCTTTAAGTCCAAAATATGTTGCTAAAGGAATTGAAATCTTTCTCTTTACTAAATTCCGAATTATATGGACGGAGACAGCGGCCACTAAGATATAGTAGAATATAGGTCTGTAGCCATCTGAATGATTCACCCTTTCCACGTCTTTCCATGTAAATTTCTCCGGTAGCCAAAATTTTTCACTCCAAATGACGTCACTCCACAAAACATTCAATTCAGTTTGCATTTTCACAAAAATTTTCTTTGCGAAACGTATTTCTTTAAATCAAAGTCTGAAAAGAAACTTTTGAATTTGTTTAGGTTTTGGTAGAGCCAATTAAAGCACCCATAAGCACTGATGTAGCGACTGGAGACGCACTGCACCTGTTTTTGTATACTTAAGCACACTATTCGAATGTGGTTACACAATAGAGGTTGTTCTTAGTCTCGACTGATAGCATAATACCTATAATTAATTAATATTTCCTGTGAACTGTACAGATTTAATTATATTTTTTTCAAGAATCAACTTTTTATCACGTCATGATAAAAATAATTTTAATAGGGGGTTGAAGAATAAGTATATGTATTTTATATTAATAAAACCTGTGTGAAAAAGTAAAATTTCGCAATACATGTGCTTCCTTGGTGAGAAGTTATCGCATTTTAAATATGAATTGAACAATTGGCAATGTTCGTTTTTATGTAGTATTATGTATATTTTGTCGTTATCTAAGGATTCTCATGAAATTTACGTAGTTTATATTTCTGACCTGGAGTATTATATTAAAATTGAATATTCCGAATTATTTAATTGTTATACAGATATACTACATGTTACGCTCCACAATATAAGGCATGATGCAAAATATGATGAAATCTGATCTCAGTGCAAAAGTAGTGTATACTATTACTAATACATGTAAGGTAGATTGATTGTAAGCTTATTTTGTCCCTCAAATTTAACCCCATCTGAATGCATTTTAAATGATACTTCATTTAGCAACAACTCCACAGCTCACAAATGCTATCGAACATATTTCAGCTGATGATATAAATCTGATGATTAAAACAGAATAAACTGGTTGGAAGGAACTCACGTTTCAAGTTGATTTCACATGTCAGTGCAATCTAACCTAGGTCAAATCAAAATGTAATCTCCCACATGTTTTCCGTGGGGTAAAATTACAACACAGCTATAATTTATTGAGTAGAATTTAAAGATTATTTTTTAAACCCATGGAAAGTTGGCATGTGGAATGCTAAGCAATATTATGCAGAAGGATAGACAGGACAGCTGCAATTCTGATACCCATCTATTCTGGGAACAATTCGTAAAAATTCATGCTCTGGATATCAATAAAAACTTTATGATGAGAGTCATCTCATGAGCTAAAATGAACAAATGGATAGTATACTATGCTGGAGTGGAAAGATAAAAACTAATCCGGGCTTTTTATTGTTAGGTACCTACATGCCGCAAGTGGGAATTTTTTTTCGGAAAGTCCCAACTACCAACAACACCAGCAATTAAAAATAGTTAACCGACAATATGAAACTATGGAACCTTCTGTTAATCCTTTTTGCATCCAGAATCCATACGTACTTATATTTAATTATATAATTAATTGTATTAATTGCATCATGGGCTTATATTTAACGGGCCCTATATAAAAACTTACTTTGCCATAATTTTTAGACTTATTTTATTATTGCTGTTTTATTGTATTTACCAAAACAAGCTCCAAAAGCCGTAAAAATACTTACTTTACCACAAGTTTAAACAAAAAATGATAATGAATGCGTTCAAAAGTGCAAATTTTTTTGATTACTGTGTAATTGGTATCATTTTTAAATGATATGTATTTATCTCGGGTGATAATAAATTAGAATAGCAATTTTACTGACTCCGAACCGTCATATTTTAATGACTTATCTTGGCAGTATAAAAGCACATTTTAAATATTTAATTATATAGGTTGGAATTTTGGTAAAAATAGCTTGGTCACATACATCAAATCAATTAAAATACAGAAAATAATATTTAAATAGCCAATATCGAGAGTTGATCATTATCATGTGCATAGAAACATTTTGTTCATTTTTTAAGCTTCTGTGTTATTCGCTCTTTCAGCTATTTCACTGCATTTTACAATCTCTATTAGTCAACCGAGTATTCCGAAGAGTTCAGTTTTAGTTAGAGCAATGTCAGTTGAATGAAAAGCTCGATCTTTGTCAAGTCATATCGATTTGTATGTAAAACTGCGTCGTGGTCATGTTCAATTGTTGAAAAATAATTAAGCTTTACCGCTGTATACTAGGATATGTAAAAGTTTTACTTATTTGGCTGAAAAAACTCGGCAAGGTATTTTTATGAAATTCCGATGCCGAGTAATATTTCGCCATGTATCTGACTTCGTTCAAAAATACATACATGACTATTGTTTACTTTATATTTGTATCCCATTAGATTCAAGATAAATTCTTGAGTCTTGATTCTTAGCTCATCTAAGTAATAACTAGTTAGGTTTAAAGTAATGAGCATTTTTCTATATTTTCATTTCTTGTAATATAATTACAAGGACAAAATATATGTACATTATGTCCATATCTATGTCCATCAATATATTCCTGACCACCTTAAAGATGTTTTTGTAGATAAATATGTGCATAACAACAATAACGCGGCTAATAATACACTTATAAATATATTACTATGGTTGTTTTGGATATGTTATTGATGAGAAACTTCTAAAAAGATTCTTTGGGAAATTAATTAATTTCTTCCAATTAAATATAAATATGTAATTAAATGTGTTTATTGTATACCCATTAAATAATTAAGTGTGGTTATATTCATTCCATGAGATGCTGATATGCACACATGAGCTAATGCCTACTCAAAAACATTAATGAGTAGTTAATCTCAAGTTTTCTCAAGCAGCATTTCATGTGGCTTGAAAAGTTTGAAAAGTACATATACCTAGCTAAACATAGTAGTATTATATTTCCCATTGATGAAGCAATGGGAAATATAAATGATGCAATAATGAAAAAATTTTTAATCTAAGGCTTTC
Source organism: Tomocerus mixtus (assembly GCA_034694165.1). Classification (NCBI taxonomy): domain Eukaryota; kingdom Metazoa; phylum Arthropoda; class Collembola; order Entomobryomorpha; family Tomoceridae; genus Tomocerus; species Tomocerus mixtus. The sequence continues at coordinate 13,529 of JAQFYC010001798.1, read as the reverse complement.
ATAAGTAAACATAGTACCTAACAATTCGTAAAAGCATTTCTTATAGCAAAATACGGCATAAACGTGTTTTACATTACAAAGCTATCATACATCCAAGGTTTTTAAATATAATTTTTTAGCTATATATATATGTTTTTGTGAGGCGGTTATAATTACAGTAAAAAATTTATGATATATAGCTGCAAGAAAAGTTGAGGAGGAATCTTTTCATTACACTTTTGGCTGTGTTGCTGTGCTAAAAGTATTCTCTTCCCCAATTCAATAAAATTGAACGTGAATTTAGAAATCGATTATTTTAATTAGTTTTGTTTGATAACTATATTTATAACCATAACCTACAGATCATGACGGGTACGTATTACGAAAATCAATATATAATCTAGAAGCCATGGGTGTAATCACTTATTAAAAATAAAAATTACTTGATGTCGAAATAAAGTATCTTTCTCAAAATATTATAGATAGATAGACATGCTTTGAAAGACACATGAAACCAATTGAGCTTTATAGATAATGTGGGTTTCGTTGAGGCCCCCTATTTATACACAATAAACATTTTAACGGAGATTAACAAGTTAAGAAATTATAAATTTGTGGCTGGGTGATTGTTTTCAGTGTTTGACAGCAAATTCCTTTTAAAAAATGGGCAGTTTTAGCATTATAGCGGCCGCAGCTTTATTTCACAGCTTTATAATTATTGCTAGGACATTTATCTTAATCGTATTTAATACAATCGTTATTATCCACTTGTGTTATTGTGTAGGATATGAAGCATGGGTTACCTTCGCTAACAATAACGAAGAAGCAATCCATGTCCTGGTATTGGCACACTCTTTGAAACTTGCTTTGACTACCAAGAAAATTGTCGCATTCGTGAAAATCAGTTCAATAAGGCATGACCTCAAGTAAGTAACAACAAAATTAGAATGTATTTATTGATATTACACTTGTGATAATAATCGCTAAGAAATAATAAGAAAATTCTATTCAGTTACTCGGTGCAATATATAAAGCCCTTGGTCCAGGTCCAGGGCTCAAATAAATTATATAAAGTAATTTTTATTTTAAAGAATCCCTTGGTTTTGCACTGTGTAAATATATGATTAATTATCCTTACTATCAATTGGAACTTGATTTGCAGATGTCAACTGGATGCAGCCTTGGATATGATTATCAACGCCGATGTTGGGGAAAATGGGATTGCTAATGTGGCTGTGCAAACCACCTTGCAAATATTTAGGCCTAACCTTTGCGAAAAATGTGTATTTATAAGCCCATCATCTTTGGTTTGACTTTCAATAATTAATCTATTTAATTTGATAATGAGTATATAACTATATAACTAATATTAAAATTGCTGAATATAATTGTTTTTTGATTCTGATAAGGTTTTGAAAAACTGTGATGACGTATTTGACGAAAATGATCCAGGATACTTCTTTGGACAAGGTGACCAATTAAGTTCATCTTTATTTGCTTACCGACCCTCGATTGAACTATGGAACAACTTACGACAACTTGCCAAGGAAAATCCTGATGTGGGAGGTAATTTAACAAGTTATATCCTAAGGCTTGAGGTAGTGCTAAATTGTAATTGAAAATTGGGTGAATCATTCAGATGCTATAATTTTACGAACTCGTGATCGCATTTCCTATTAAAACATGGTAATCTTTAATAAAATTTTCACATTTTTAATGAGATTCATCCTTGCGCGTTCATACATACATAAATTGCATAACTAACAAAAAACGAATAATATTGATAATATTGAAATGAAGATTATACTTTTCATAGAAGTTTATTATCCAATTTTACTATTTAGACAATGGCATTGATTATTATCTTAAGATTTGGATGGCAAAATTCGGACATCAATTTTCTCTTCCTGATTGCTATTTCACCAAAATTGGATTGAATGATTTTAAGACAAAGTAAGCTGATTTTGAAACAAGAATAATGTGAATGAATATTTAGGAGATAAAAAATTTATAAATAAAACTAAGTAAACAAAATCATATAATCACTGAATGTAATTTGTTACACTTTACTCCTCCTATATTATACTTTACTAGGTACTTATTCATATAATTGTGATAATTTATAATTTGAAATATTTCAGGTTCCCCGACAACGTCAAGATTGTTAAACTTGATTTTCCAAACCCTTTGGTGGAGTGCCTGCAAAAATCCGTATCTATGGACAAAGTGGGATATTCAGGAGTACAGGTGCGTAATTATTAAAGTCGACTTGAATGGAATACGGCATTTTATTGTGATTAATAGGTACAATGGCGTGAGATCAGAATTGTGTAGCAATTTCTGAATACATTTATGCATTCATTACTTTTTCTGTAGACTTTTCTAAGGATGTGGATGCAAACGCTACGTTTAGCGCAGCCGCAACTAGTAGAAGAAGTAAGACCACAAATATATTCAACTAATTAAGAAATACTATATTATTATCAGATAAAATCATATATTTAGTTAGTAAAAGATACGTTAACAAGCTACGGCTATAAGTAAGTATAAAAGTATTTTATCACTGATCTCAAAGTAAGCAATTTTCTGACGAAATTTTTACTATTTTAGTATTCTCGGAGATTCTCGCCAAATATTTTTCGCCAAATTTTAGAAAAGGATCATGCCAAGGACATTTCGACAGCTGACCCATCGAACCTCAAGCGAAATGCTGCAGGCGATATAGCAGTTATCGGAATGAGCTGCAAATTCCCCGGGGCGGATAACGTCGATGAATTTTGGAAATTGATCATTGATGGAGAAGATTCCATTTCTGAGGTACCGGAGGACAGATGGAATACAAAAGAAGAAGAATTTTCAAAAAGTCGTGGAGGATTTTTAAAAAGCGATGTTGCTGAATTTGATGGAAAATTCTTTGGTATTAGTCCTCGTGAAGCTCAGTTTATTGATCCACAGCAAAGAATGCTTTTAGAGTTGTCGTGGGAAGCGTTGGAACATGGAGGGATTAACCCATTAAGCTTAAAAGGGAGTAATACAGGGGTTTTCATGGGAATATGGAGAAATGACTACGAGAAGTTGATTCTAAAAGAAGTGGGACAGAAAGAAGAAATTATGAGAGATTACATGGGAAATTCTTTTGCGGCGGCATCTGCCCGACTTTCTTATTTTCTGGGATTAACAGGCTCTAATGTAGCTACAGATTCGGGTTGCTCTTCCTCAATGGTCAGTGTCCATTTGGCATGTGATAGCCTAAGGAAAGGGGAATCACAGATGGCCATAGCGGGTGGGATAAATTTATTGATTAAGCCATTTAACAAAATGTCAATGGAACATATCTTGGCCGCAGATGGACGCTGTAAAACTTTTGACGCAGAAGCAGATGGTTTTGGGAGGGCGGAAGGTTGCGGGATTTTAGTTCTAAAGAAACTGTCGCATGCAATCAGAGATGGCGACAATGTTCAAGCGATAATTAGGGGCTCAGGAATTTCCCAAGAAGGTACTTCCAATAGTTTTGGGACACCGAGTAAGGATTGCCAGGCTTTGGCGATTAAACGAGCCCTTTGGTTTTCTAGGGTGGATCCCTTAGATGTGAGTTATGTGGAGGCTCATGGTACAGGTACAGTTAAGGGAGATCCAATTGAATTTGCTGCCATTTCTGAAATGTATGGAAAAGGGAGAATCGATCCCTTAATTATTGGGTCAGTTAAAACTAATATTGGACACACGGAATCCGCTGCGGGAGTTGCAGCTTTAGTAAAAGTTATATTGGCCTTGAACAAAGGAGTCATACCTCCACACAGGAATTTAAACCAATTAAATCCATTAATTGATTTGGAATCCGTTCCCGCCATAATTCCAAATAAACCAGTTAAATGGGGGGAAAAACAAGGTAATCCCCGAATTGCTGGAGTAAGTTCTTTTGGAATAAGTGGCACAAATGTTCACATTTTAGTTGAGGAAGCTGGTATGGATAAAAATAGCGCAAAATATGCTCAAATGGGTGAATACGAACGACCTCAGCATATTTTGACGATCAATGCTAAAACCAAGGAAGCGTTGGATGAACTAGTTGCAAAATACAAAGTACATTTAGAACGTAATGAACATTTAGATATTGCAGATTTCTGCTTCACTGCAAATTCCGGTAGAGCACACTTTTCACACAGAATTGCCTTGATGGGGTCCTCCCAAAATGAAATATTGCTGAAACTACAAAAAGGAGTTTGTACTAAAAATGGAACGAATCTTACGGGGAATAAGAAAATCGCGTTCCTATTTCCTGGACAAGGTGCTCAATACGCAAAAATGGGTAAAGTTCTTTACGACACACATCCCGTGTTTAGAGATTCGATGGATTATTGTGCAGATGTTATGAAAAAATATTTGGGGATGAATTTGTTAGAAATAATATTTGATGAAAACGAAAATGAATTACTTCACGAGTCGATTAACAGTCAAACTGGGATTTTCTGTATTGAATACAGTTTACTGAAACTTTGGGAAAGTTTTGGAATAAAACCCGATTTAGTCATCGGTCATAGTCTCGGGGAATTCGCTGCAGCTTTTGCAGCTGGAATCCTATCTTTCGAAGAACTAGTTAACCTCCTGTATTTAAGGACATTTCTGATTTCTAATCTTCCAAGTGGAGGAATGTTGGCTGTTAAATGTGGTTACGAAAAACTAAAGCCTCTGATTGATGAATATCTGACAAACAATGCAAATGAGTGGATTGATCTCGCTTGTATTAATTCACCTGAACAGGTTGTTTTATCCGCCAAGAAGGGGACCATTGCAAATTTCGCTAGTTTTTGCAAAGATCACGGTATAAAGAACACAACACTAGCTTCTCATCACGCATATCACTCACGTGATATGGATTCCATTTTATCAGAATATTTTAAAGTTGCCGCTAAACTAAACCATTTACCCGCAAAGTGCCAATATGTTTCTGGAATGAGTGGGGATTTAATGAAAGATTCGGAAATTAATGCAGAGTACTGGGTCGACCATTGCAGGAATTCTGTTGATTATCTCAAAGCAATACAAACAGCTGTTTCTGAGGGTTGCAATATATTTATAGAAATTGGGCCTCAACCTGTATTGTTGAATTTAGGGATGCAGTGTATCCCCAGAGACAATATTTCAGTGACAAATGATGTTTTATGGCTACCGTCGATGAAAGCCAAAGAAAATAATTGGAAAACATTACTTGATACTCTTTCTCAAGTCTATGTCAACGGTTACGACATTGATTGGGCAGGTTTTGACTTTCCGTACAAAAGAAAAAAGCTGACAATTCCTACATATCCTTTTCAAAGACAGAAATATTGGTTTGAAACTAAAGATAACAGCATGGCGGCCTATATTGGGAATGGCAACTTGTTACACCCTCTAGTGGGCAATAATGTCAATCTATCCATTCCTGAATATATTTATCAAAATATTATAGATTTGGAAAAGTTATCTTATTTAGTCGACCATCAAGTAGCAAATAGAATAATTCTTCCTTGCGCGGGAATGTTGGAAATGGTTCTGGCAGCTGGGTATTTAACGTTGCACAACTTCGAAGCGACGAGGGATATTTTGACGCCAATGGTTATTCAAGACTTCAAAATCAGTTCACCTTTCGAAGTTGGAAGTGACACAGTGTGTCTTTCTGAAGTTGTTGTCAAGCCTTTTATTGATGAATCATTTACTGGGTATTCAATAAAACTGCATAGGAAAATTATCAATTGTGACAGTCAGGGATTTTGGAAAGAGTATGCAGTTGGCAAGTTTTCACCAACTGTGTATAGTGGCTCAAATAAAAATAGTTTAGATTTTGCACGAATTAAAAATTCCTGCGAAGAATTTTCTGCAAGCGAGATGTATAGCAAGTTGTATGATATTGGACTGACCTTTGGAACTGCATTTCAAAGTCTGACAAATATTTGGCAAAATTCCAATGATATTTTAGCCCAAGTTGATTTGGAGAATAAAGAGCAGGAGAAACTAGGTGATTATTTTTGCCATCCAATTTTAATAGATGCTATGATACAGATATTTTTCCTCGGACCAAAAAATTTAAATTCTGTGCACCTTCCAATTAGTGTAGATAAATTTATACTAATAACACGCACTACATCAAAAACGTATTTTGTGCATACAAAATTAAATGCCAATCAGGATGTTTCTCATGATATTATGTTATATGATGAAATGGGCACACTACTTGCCATAATGCAAGGAGTTTCCCTCGTTAAAACATCTGTTACTTCATTTATTAACAGTCTTGACCTAGAAAAGAGAAAACTTCCTGGAATGTTTGAAGATGTTTGGAGAAATCAATCGGGAAACACACATTCGGCGAATTTTGATTTTCATTCAATTTCAAATGTACACTTGGATAATAGTGATTTTTCCACGCATATGGAAAATGTTGCCCAATTAACAAGAAAGCAGTCCTTGTTAGAAAATACGAAGTTTAAAATTTGCTATTTGCATATTGCTAATGCATTTGTTCATATGGAGTGGTCGGCAAAACAAGGTGAAACTATCAATCATATTAATGTATTGAAGCAGTTGGGTGTGCAATCCTTTCGCACAGGAGTTATTATGAGGTTCTTCGAAATTTTAGCAGAAGAAGGGATATTGAAATTAAGGCATCGCTCGGCAATGTCTCAGGACTCTAGATGGGAAGTGTTGCAAGAGTTACCGAGTAGTTCGGATATCAACTCTAAACTTGCGTATTACAATAAATTTATTTACGATAGAACTGACGAGTACGATGGAGAATTGGGTCTTCTAAATATTTGTGGAGAAAAGCTTGACAAGATTTTGCAAGGAAATCAATCTCCTCTGGAACTTCTATTTCCCGAAAATAAAAACATTTATTCTGCGGAAAGATTTTATTTAGAATGTATTTCTTGTAAGCGAGGACAGGTTACAGCTGTCAAATACGTGGAAGCATTGATACACCGTGCTAAAGAATTGGTTTCTTCTGGGGACAGTTTCAAAATTCGAATATTAGAAATTGGAGCTGGTACTGGAGGAACATCTACTCATGTATTTCCCATGTTAGAATCCTCAAGTATTCCATATCACTACACCTATACTGATATATCATCTACGTTGTTAGCTGGGGCAAAAACGAAATTCGTTAAATATTCCGAAAATATCGAATACAAATTGCTAAATATTGAAAACGATCCTTTGAATCAAAACTTTGCTCCGCATCAATTCGACATAATCATTGCCTCCAACGTTTTGCACGCCACGAAGAACCTTAGAGAAACAGTTACGAATTGCCGAACTCTTTTATCCTCCGGAGGACATTTGGTCATTTTTGAAACTCTAACTCCTGAAAGATGTTTAGATATTCTTTTTGGTGTTCTTGATGGTTATTGGAGATTTGAAGATTTTTCATTGAGACCCTTTAATACTCTGATAAGTGGGAATACATGGTGCACTCTTTTAAATGAGAATGGCTTTTCGTCATCAACCGTCTTTGAAACTTCTGAGCAAGGAGGAATTATTGTTGCTCAAGCTACAGAATTTATTCCAAGAATGGACATATCAGCAAAATTGAAACGGTGGATTATAATTTCTGAGAAAGTGTCAATTTCAACTGAACTGCAATTAATTCTCAAAGATTGTGGCAGACATATTTCTGTAATGCCTTTGTCTAAGGTGAAACAGGATTTCTCTGAATTAATTGACAACCTTACTGACGATTGTATTGAAGGAATTATTTACTTGGGGACTTCCTTCTCAAATGATGAATATTTTGTACCCACTGCAGGGGAAATTTTAAACATTTCGCAAATTTTGTTGAAAAGGAATTTGATTTCTGCGGTAAAATTTGTAGTGGTCACTAAAGGGATTGTCCATGTTGGTGATCAAAATCCGAAATGTCCATCCGACGGAATATACTGGGGCTTTATCAGAACTTTAAAAAATGAAAATCCGAACATGACTGCTCTTGCCATTGACTTGGATCCTAATGATTCAGATAATTTTAACCAGGCTAGGCTACTAATATCAGAAATATTTACAAACAACAGCTCAGACTTCCAAGTTGCTTTTAGAAGCAATAACAGATATGTACTGCGGTTATCGAAACTACTAGAAAACACTTTGGTCAAACTTCCATTGCCAAATAGCGAGCGCTTTACAATTCGACTACCTGAGTCACGATCCATTCAAGATTTAGTATTTGTTGCCGACCAAAATCATCTTTTGGCAGAAACTGATGTAGAAATCAAGGTTAAAGCTACCAGTTTGAATTTCAGAGACGTTTTTGTCATTCTGAAACCTGAGGGGTTCCATGTTAAGGCCAATTCAATAGGGCTCGATTTTTCTGGCGTAATATCTGATGTAGGGGCCAATGTGATCGCTTTGAAGAGAGGTGACCCTGTTTTTGGACTATCTTTTGAAGGAGCACTTTCCAGTCACGTATGTGTATCGGAAGATTTGATTACATTAAAACCCGAAAGGGTTAGTTTCGCAGAGGCCGCTGCAATTTCCGCTGTATTTGCCACTTCAATTTATTGCCTGGAATACGTAGCAAAATTGACAAATCAGGACACTGTCCTAATTCACGTGGCTTCTGGCGGCGTTGGTTTGTGTGCAATTCAAATTGCTAAACAAATTGGCGCCAAAATTATCGCTACTGCTGGTAGCAAACGTAAAAGAGCTTACCTTCATTCTTTGGGGATCGAACAGGTTTTTGATTCAAGAAGCACATCCTACGGGGAATGCATTAGATCTGTTTGCAGCGGTGTTGATGTCGTCATAAACTCATTAACAGGGCCTAATTTCAAAGAAACAACTCTTTCAGTGTGTAGAAAGGATGCTAGGTTTATAGAAATTGGAAAAGTTGGTATTTGGCAACCGGACGAAGTTTTCTCCTTGAGACCGGATGTTAATTACACGATTGTGGACTTGGAACAGGTAGACTCTAAAATAATACAACAAATGCTATTTAAAATCAGTCGATTTATATCCGATGGAACATACAAACCCTTACCGGTTGTTAATTTTGATGGAAGGGATATTAGAGGAGCATTCACTTATTTTCAAAAAGCGCTCCACATTGGCAAAATAGTAATTACAATACCAAATGTGACATCTATTGATGGAAAAATTAAGCATGTTTGTCCAATTTTCAATGGCGAGAGTACTTACTTAATTACCGGAGGATTGGGTGGAATTGGTTTGGAATTAACCAAATTTATGGTAGAATATGGAGCAAAGCACATCGTATTGGTTAACCGTAGTTATCCAAATGCAGATGCGCAGAAAACAATTAAGACGCTAATAGATATCGGTGCCAGAGTTCATGCATTCCAATTTGATGTTGGAAATTACGAAGAGTGCGAAAAGCTTTTTGACGTTCTGAAAGACCCTAAATATGGGTTGCCCCCATTGAGGGGCGTTATGCATGCTGCGGGTGTCCTTTCAGATGGTATTATTCCCAACCAAAGCGTTCAAAAATTTGAAACTGTTTTTCATCCCAAGGTTAACGGTGCGTGGAATCTTCACCTTCTTACAAAAGAATTTAATTTAGAGCATTTTGTAATGTTTTCATCAGTAGCAGCTTTATTGTCTATATTAGGACAATCTAACCATTCTGCAGCAAATTCATATTTGGACACCCTGAGCGCCTACAGAAATTCTATTGGTCTCGTTGGCACGAGCGTTAACTGGGGTGCTTGGTCTCAAGTTGGTGCGGCTAGTAACATAGCAATAGGCACTGAAGGGGCTCATGGTGTCACCCCATTTTCCCCGTTGCAAGGTCTACACGCATTAAAATTTATATTAAGAAAAAATGTAGCGAGAGCAGCAGTAATAAACTTAGATGTTGACGCGTATAAAGTTTTATATCCAAGTAGGCGGCCTTATCTGGAAGAAATCTCCAGCAAAGATGCACATTTGCGATCAGAAACTCCTTGCGATATAATGGACAGTGAAATATTTGGGAGGGAATTTATAAATCTTTCTCAGGATTCTCCAAAATTAATAGACTTTGTCAAATCTCAAATAGAAATTATGGTAAAACGGATATTGAAACTGAATGATGATGAATCATTAGATGAAAATCAAAATTTTGTGGATATGGGTTTAGATTCTCTAATGACAATTGAATTAAAAAACAAAGTACAGTATATGTTAGGAAATAAAGTCTCTTTGCAATCGACAACATTTGAAGATTTTCCTACTATTAAAACTGTCACAGGTTTCATTATCACTCAATATGAAACAAAACACGAATGAATGTAAATTCCTCAACAGTGCGGTTATATCAACCTAAACAATGAAATTATTTTTATTTCCTGTGATTGATGATAAATGATATGTTATTTTAAAGGAAATAAGCGAAAACGTGTAAATAATACGCAAAGTATATAAAGTATTAAATTAAGTAAAATAAATAAAGTATTTTAAGTACGGATTATGCACACATTTGGTCAAAATTACTCATATGTCACTGTCAATAACATATCTATATATATGCATTGTTGCAAAAATAAGTTGTAAGGGTTAAATTTGAACTTGGAATTATTTATAACTTTATATTGGTATTAAAAAATAATATATACTTTTTTTCTGCCCTGGTCGTTATGTTAGAAAGCTGTGATGATGTAAAGAACCCAAATATGAGTGTATGTATGTATTATGTAAACGCACTCACGGGGTTTCATATAAACCGTGCATTGCGATAAGCCAATATTGATAATTAAAAGAGTACGCTTTTATACGTAAAAATAGGGTAACAACAAAAATTAATTTATTAAGAGACTATCAAGACTATGCATATTAAGAACTGAAATGCCTTCAAGTTTCTGCTCGGACACATGATTCCCCGATTTTTAAATTAACTTTTAAATTAGAGTCAAAAAATTCCAAACCTATTTCCCTCAAAAATCTTTTTATTAGTTTTCCTTATACAATGTTTTCGACAACTTATAGTTCGAAATTCACAAAACAAATTCATGTCTCCTTCCCTGATCGCTAAACTTAATTTAGGTGGCTTATTCATTTGGATTGATCGCAATTTAATTAAGATCTTCATTCTCCATGAAGTGATGGAGTAGGAAACCACATTTATTGGCTTCCTCTGGTGGCTACCCTTAAATGGTAGAGACAATAGGTTTAACATTTTTAGTTGCTGTTCCCGCCAGCATTTGGAGTCCTTCCCACGACACTTACTAATTATTTAATGAACCGTATGACAATTTTCTCTGGGCATTTATCGTCAATACTTTAGTGCAGGATTACTAATCAATTAATTAATTACATTACAGATTACAAATACGTAAACTCGAAATAAATTTCCTATATACGTGAAATACTGATGGGAGAGTTAATCTACCTCGGAGTAACATGTCATTATGTAAGTATGGAGCCTAGTATACTAAATTATCAGTTCAACCTCAGCACACTTATGAATTAATTAGTTACAATTGAGTGTAGCCAAAAATGTAAATTATAAACAGATGGAACTCCCTAAGTCCATTATTCTGCATGTGAAACAATTCATATGTTTGCTTTTAAATAAATAAATGTTGAAATAATGTAATGGTGTGGTAATTAGTGTGCAATAACATTATTACCAGTTACTGTAATACTTTTACAAGAGATAACAGAAATTGCAAATGGCAACAGATGAATTAATGAGTATAGTTTTCCCACGATCTTTATTATGATACATAGATGTACATTGTACATATATATAGGTTTGCATAAAATTGTATTAATTCCAGTCGCAAAACTAACAGTGGCGCAAAAATATCGTAGACAAATTAATTGTGAATCTAATTTACCTTAAATATTTTATTATATTCATTATTCTTCTGAAGTTCATCAAAATAACACAATAGCAGAACAGGTACAATGGAAATCAAATTGTTAATTTCGGGGTTAATATATTCATCTTTTTTAGCAGAAGGTTATGCTAGAGGCATTCTAAACAATGATTGTGGGATGTGGGGCTATGCGGAGGGATTCGAATGGAAATGCAACATATTAGATACAGTAAAAGATAATAATGAATATTCTGGCTGGCGAATACTGCAAGGGAACAACCAATGGTTCCAATATTTTAACAATACTAGGGAAATTCCAGAGGATGTTGAGTATAATGACGACCTTCCCTACACGGTTGGTTTTCCATTAGAATTTGTAAAAGAGGATTTTTTGGAAGAAAGTTACGATGAGGGAATTTGGATGATGGTTCACACTAATTATCCACCAAATTTTGATGAACCAGTTGCACATATTGATTTTACTGAGAAAGGTGTTGAAAGATATACCACAGTAATCATCAAGTGCTATCTATTCGGAGATAGTAGTCTGGAATTTATCGACGATGCTGGTGAACGTTTTCTCTTTCGTAACAACCAAGAGCCAAAAGAAGATTGGGACATTTTCACCGTTAATACCTTAAATGAATTCAAAACTGTAAGCATTTTTAATAATTGTCTACCTTGTGCAATTAATTACCACTTTACCCAAAAATGTTAAAACCTATGTTAAAATTATTTTGAAATTCTGAAATTAATAATTGTTATACCTTGCAAATATAGCTAAAGATTTCAAATTGTTCCTTAATGTGAATAAAATTGTGCATTTTGGATGTTATAGTTCACAATAAATATTTACACGGAGAATAACACATCGTTTGCAATGGTGGAAAAAATATTTGTTGGCAAAATTATTGATCCAGTGCCTACTTGGCCTCCAACAGAAACAACAACTTACACATTATCTACTTCACCCTCTGATAAACCGACCATTATTACTACAACTGAAGACATTTCGGGTACCCATAAACAATTACTAATACTTATAAATTCATATTTAATTTATACTCCTAATGCATGTTTGGATATTTTTGACATTTGGAAGTTTGTAACTGGATCAGTTTAACTTCAGAACTATCCATTTTCAAAAATTGATTTTTTGATATGAAAAAATATATTTCAAATATTCCTAACTGTATTTCTATATTTAAGCATTTTTAACAATCACTATTTTGTGATAATTGTAACGTGTTTTACTGATATTCATTTTGCAATATAGAAACATCGAGTACCAGTACAACTGATATTATTTCTTCCACTGACAATACTTCTACAACAGAAGTTACTAATCCTAGCGACATAACTACAACAGAAAACAGCAACGTAACTACAACAGAAAATAGCGACGTAACTACGACAGAAAATAGCAACATAACCACAACGGAAAATAGCGACGTAACCACAACGGAAAATAGCGACGTAACCACAACGGAAAATAGCGACATAACTACAACAGAAAACAACGACGTAACTACAACAGAAAATGGCGATGTAACCACAACGGAAAATAGCGACGTAACCACAACGGAAAATAGCGACATAACTCCAACAGAAAACAACGACGTAACTACAACAGAAAATAGCGACGTAACTACAACAGAAAATAGCGACGTAACTACAACCGAAAATAGCGATGTAACCACAACGGAAAATAGCGACGTAACCACAACGGAAAATAGCGACATAACTCCAACAGAAAACAACGAC
>JAQFYC010001797.1:0-30561 GCA_034694165.1 Tomocerus mixtus | reverse complement strand
TATTTTCCCCTAATTCGTATAAATTAATCCTTCCAGATACGTATACCTATAGATACGAGGTTTTATCTAAACCATAAATTACCATTCGACAGGAAACAGCAGCTCTATATGGAAATTTGTAGTTGTGATGCATTAATATCTTCTTTGGTAATAACATGCTGTGTATACCTAGTATATGACAAGTCAGGTATTGTAAATCTAGCTAAATATATGCATAAGAAGGAAACAATAGTTAAATGACAAAAATTCTAATCCTTGGAGATGTTTTATCTTAAGGAATGATTGTTACTGTACTGAATTACAGATAAAACCTCGAAGCTATAACATAATTTTGAATTAAAAGAGCTATTATAGGTTTATGACCCACTATTATTACATTGATTGCAAAGAAAACATTTCAATAATTATACACGCAAGCCCACACTTATCCTTGCATAATTGCCCAAGCCGAAGAAAATACCACAAATACATGACTCTGATACCTACATTATGTAGGTTAGTTTGATTTTGACTACTAATTAGTTAAAACGTAGTTGAACATTCAAACGTATTGATTATTTGTATATATGAATTACTAATTGAAACTAAAGCCAGGATAGGATAGGCTAACTTACATAGACAAAATTTACAGTGCCTTTAGTTTTATTCTACTGCAATGTATGTAGGTAGTTTCTAAGATAGACAAATTAAGTTTATGGCTGTAATATTTGTAGAAAAAAATCTGCCATAAAAAGTATGAGGTAACATATTCTTGCCGATGTACATATTTTCAAAAAATGCGAAATTCACGCATAGGGAAATTCATTTTCCGTATTATTTCATGTCAATTTTTCTCGGCACTTTTTCATTAAACTTTATTTCATACCAAATAATAAATAGTTGCGAATCAACACGCAATATTTGTGCTTTAATTAAATATATCCTTCTTTTTGCTCTATATAATTGATGCATTATTGTCGGGAATTCTATGAATCTACGTATGTGCTCCATACACGAACAGTTTTAAATAATACAGTTTTTACTTTGAATACATTTTGTTTACGATTTCACCCTTAAAATATTATGTAAGCATTATAGTCGAACTCATTGCACTTAACGTTTTTGAATCTGATTCTGAAATCTTATCTGTTTGTAAGAATATGGGGATAATTATTTCATCCTTATCAATGCAATCAAATACACCTAATTAAAGTAACGCATTATTTATTGTACTAAACTGATGATTTATTTGCTCAGAACATTTTCACTGCTAATGTTTACTGCATAAATAATTAAAAAGTTAGATTAAGCATATTTGACATGCAAGAAAAGACCATAAGCTAGATTGAATGTTTCACTTCCCTATTTTCAATTACTTGTTGGGTTGGGACTGTTTAGGTTTATCTCATCACACTGTTACACTTAGGTGACAGCCCCTTCCCGAATTTCTTCCTAGGACATAATGTAAAAACAAATGTTCAATAAAGTAATGAATATATGTAAGAGAATGCTACATGCAGCTATTTATCTGTCGTGTATTTAGATATAAAATCTTGAAATTTGTAGGTTACTAAATATGAAAGTAGAGTACAGGTAAGATTTCTCAATCAATATACATATACGGAGGTCAAATTAACACACGGCTGTCTTTACAATAAACAAAGTGTCATTGTTATCTGAATTCTTTTTAATCTACTTAATATACATAGGTGTACTTGGTGTACCGTATACTCCTAAATGAAAACATCACAAATACATTAACAAAGTAACCTTACAGAATTACGATTATAAATAGCCAATCAAAATGAATTGGCAAACACCAATTAACTTTATTCCAATATAAGGGTAGCTGATAGTGACTAAGTAATTATATACTTAACTAATTAAAATTAGGCTCCCGTAGCCTTTAGTATACCTAAAGAGAACTTTAGGCAATCCAATCAAAACACTGTACATAAATTGCAATTACATAAATCTACAAATTGAATGAAAATAAGCAAATAATAAAATTCAGGGCAGGACACTGGATTTTACTAGTTTAGTGACACAGTTAGGTTGTTGTCCCATTGATATTGTCACCCTTAGATAAGAAATATATTGTAGCTAATTAGGTAGCTCTAATTATCATTTAAAAACTAGAACTCAGGCAGGCTAAACACATAAACAATGCATAAATAATAATAAAGTGTGAGACCAGACCAGGCCAGGTAACGTATTTAAGTAGGTGTTGAAAAATGTTGAAATTGAATCAAATTGCTGAACTAATGTCATATTATAGGAATTCAAATCTAAATCCAAGTAAACCAATCTACATAACTTGACTTAATTGTTACTAGCTAATATTGTAGATACTTGAGTTGCAGCAGGTACTGCAAACGAGTATATTATTATTATGAATACATACAGATACATATAAATAGGGATTTGAATTTTAAAATCTGAAGATGAGGAAGATGCAGCATGCTAAATAGTAAGTACATACAATACTACATATAATATCTAAGGCCACATTGACCGTACCTCTATCAGTATATACTTCTATTACCTTGATATAATATTATATTGTTACTTATTTAGATCCAATCATTATTACATAACAACACACATTAATTACACTACTACTGATATAATATGATATATAATTCTGAAACACTGTTACTATAAACTCTCTATCTTCTACTTGCTACTCTATTACTATACATTATACATACAAATATAAAATAATTAAGTTGGCTATTCTACGTTCTTCTATTTACAAACTATTTGGGTACTAATCTAATAAATTTTATTATTCTATTACTACTAAACACTACTACTATATGTAATTACACAAATAGACAGACACTACACAATACACCGACGCGATGACATTGCATTGTATAAAATGTAATAGTAGATAAGTAAAGTAACAGTATGTGGGTATCTTTAAATAAACTTGTGTATTGTATTGTGTGTGCAATTTATTATAACTACAATTACATAAATATTAGAGACTCGCACTTTATAAGAATTAATTGATGAATCAATGACTGCCCTATTTATTTATAAGTTAAATTAAGTGAATTTATTGAGAAAAATGTTATTGTTATTATAAATACTACCTCCTACACTTATTTGTTACATGAATACAGATTTAGGTATAGTGGATACATACCTTTAAAAACTTTAAAATAATGTATTATGTGTCAATACTATGTATGTACTTGTGTAATATTATTATCTGTGTGGAGCTATCTCTATGTGTGTGTCTTGAGTCTTGTGTATGGGTAAATGGCATTTGTATGGATTAAACTTATGAATGCATACATACATACATTAATTATTACTCCTCGATATTTAATTAGATATTTAGATATTTATTAATTATGAATTATTGGTACTTATAATTATTATATTACTATTACTATTACCTATACAACCTACCCTTACTATATTATAATTATGATACGACTATATACATGCATACTACATAACTTACAATTACAACTTCCTTAAATTACAGAGTAGAAATATATACATACATACATACATACATAGATAAGTACACTCAAGTAATGACATAAATGTGTAATGTACATGCAAACAAAATGTATTTATCTTTTGATCTGATTGTGAGCTCTCCAATCCAAGCTGTATTCAAATCTAGTGTGAACTAAATTACATTAATATTACTTAGCTTACCTACAAATTTAAATACGACTAAAATTATACTACAGTACTTCGATCTGAACTATGTATATGTCAACGTCAAGTCATGAATGTACATACCTTGAATACTGCCTTTAACAACCCATAAATATTCGTTTACATAAAATATCAAAAAATGATCCTAAGTCTACTTAACTTAACCAATGTACATTTATGATTACGTATTGTATGCTACTTATCTATGCAATATTGTCATAATGTAAATTTTAAACGTTAAGTAACAAGTCCCCAGGTGCGGATACGTGAGAAATTCATTTCAATTAATTGATGAATAAAGTCAAATTGTCGTGTAGTTCATTTCGCATTTGTTATCTGTCGCATTACCTCATTATTTTATATTACAGAACATTTATAGACATTCATTTTATGAGTACTTTAAATTCGTACTGCAGCAATTGTAATTTCACATTGTAAGGTTAACCAAAACTATATCTCAAATCGTTTATTAGTAAGTAAGTAGTCAAGTCATATAGAAATCTTAATTGCCAATACAATAACATTGAAAACATAACATATTCTGGGAGAAGAATTAGCAAAATGATGATTGTATAGATAGGCAACAATCTGAAAAATCTGGATCTAAAGCCTTATTAGTATAAATAAATTATATAATATATATAATAATATATAAATTGTCACATTACAGTGATAGATAGTACAAATAGCATAAACAAGGAAAACGGTTTAGTACTTATATATTTCGATTTATGTACTGTAAATAACAATCTGCAACAATATTGTACCAATTCCATTGTAGCTAGAATTTGACACGGATGAATGGATGAAAGGGCGCCAGCCCTGAGCTGTTTTTTATACTGTCAATATACTCTGTAGTCTGTAGACTTACTATTTTATTATACTTAGATAATTTGCTACTAAAACAAAGTAGATGCTAATATTTGTAGTCCTCGTATCTACATAGCTACATTCATGCCAGAACGGTCATCTACTTTTAATATCGTTAGCGTGTCACTCTACGAATGATGAAGCAATTCCGTAAATTCCACTCGACTCCAGAAAGGTTTCCAGTCTACTTTAATTTCATGCGGAGCGGACTAAAAAGCATTTCTGTTAAAAACAACTCTTGTGAAAATCTGCATTTTAATTTAGATTAAATAAAATGTAATTTCAATTAATTCTATTGTTTTAGTACAACACAATAGAACTAGGTATTCTACCTGGACTTAATTTCTGGGAAAATGTGGGCTGGAAATTACGATAACTTAACTTTTCCTTATCAAACTCGTTTACCCTAGTTCAAGCGCACCAACATTGCATGGTTAAATGGTTTATGTAGTAAAACGTGGTGGTCTGCAAGTGTTCAACAAATTGCAATTCGCAAGGGATTATTAGTACTCTGAACATATTTAATTTAATTTAGGTTTTCTAATTTATAAGCATTTCTGGACATTTGCAACAATTTTTAATTCTTCTTAGCTTTATAAATGCCAAAATCATAATTTAAACCATTTTGCATACATTTGCTAAGTAGTCATTGCAGCAGAATGAAAGAATAAAATTATATTTCCAAAGTGCTGCCGATTGGTCGTCGGAAATATGCAAATTACCTACTGACGTATTTGATAGCATCATCATTTTCATCATTTAATTTGTCAACTCCTAAAATGGGGAATTCCTTCTCTGGTAAAATCACCGACAGAATGATCGCGTCAGTTCTTTTCATTCATTAATTTATAACAATGGGTATTCATCACTTTTGACTTTAGCAATCGATCAAAGCATTGTAATAGTGAAAATAAAACTAATTTCTATAGGACAATTGCTTACAATAATACCTACTCAATATCATCACCTTTTTATTTCAATGCTACTGTATGTACGTAGTATTAAAATATAGTACATTTACCATCGGATCTTATGTCATTAAAAGTCTAAAGTTGAAAAAAATACTGACGGGATCTACTAAAAAATTTTAATTATGGCATTATGATAGGTATGCCAGGTACCATTACAAGAGAACAGTGCATCCCCCATCGGCATGATGAAAGAGTAGTTGGATATACTGCGCACAAGATTTTATTTAATTGAATTTACGTAAATTGCATTACATCTTTCAGTTTTTATTCAGAAGTTAAATTTTGTACTTTGCAGCAATCTTTTAACCTTTAGATTGTTTTTCATGAAAATATTCTTAGCGTATTTTGTGCACGATTCTACCTTAAGCAATTAATTATCCTCATGATTTAGCACAATTTATGTTTGTACATTGTACAGTAGGGATAGGCACCCAAGAAGAAACAATGAATGCAATATGGATTCGATTGATTGAATATAGCATTGCACAGCAGATATCCAAGTTTTGTAATGCTCAACAACTGATGTTTTTTACTATCTTTAGGTATTAAACTTGGTAAGCTACACTTTGTAGGATAATAAAGAACACGAGTTTACGTTTACTTGTTTTACTATTATAATATAGGCAAGGCATATAAGATACCACAAATTAATAATGTTCGCACATATCATAAGAACCCCGTTAGTTACGTATTTAATTTTTTGTTAGTCGAGAATTGGTGGTGGTATTGGCAATTACAGTTCAGAAAAAACAGTGCAGGGGCCATCCACGCAGATGAATTGCACTTAATTATTTTAGTTTTAGTCAACCACAAATCCATGAAAGAAGAATAATACTCAAACACCAACCATTTAGCGAATAAAAAGTTCATCACTTAAGGAAACAAATACAGATATTATGTATTTTTATTTCGCTCATCCTATGACGGGAGTTCAAAGACGCAAACATTTTACGTAATAGCAGTAAAAAGGAAATAATAATAATTTGTTACTTCACCACTAACTTTACCTCTTGTCAAGTCAAAGTTCATTTCATTTAATCATTGTACTACAAGTCGGTATTGAATGAAAACATCTCTTTCTAATGCACAAGTAAAAAAATAACGATGTGCAGCTTGTATTAATTTTATAGTTGCGCATACAATCTAAATGTAAATATTATATTTCTATTTATTAGGGCAATAGTGGAAAATATCAACATAAGTTGTAAATCCAAGTTGATTTACTAGTTTAATACTTTACTAAAGTTATAGTTAATTTTTGGTAATTGACAATATCCATAAAGCGTAACTAGATTCATATTGCACTGAAAGCGTAATTATAAAACGTAGCATGTAGCTACATAATACGACTAAGTATAACAATAATCAACTCATGCGTACACTCCTTATTAACAACTTAATAATAAATACTTGATTTACCACATAAGTACCCACAGAGTATCCAACGCACATGGTTTTCAAGTATGCATATATTATATACAAAAATATTCATAATTTCCCATTCCCACAGTTAAATAACTCAAGCAATTAAATGTACTTCGGTGCCTGTAGTATACACACAATACAAATTTAGCTGAATGATGGTGTTTCTATTTACCAATTAGACAAAAGACAGCCAGCCTGTGGAAAACCCGTTGTTTGTAATCTACACACGTCTTGTCATCACATCCATATCACAGAAAAGTCCAGTCCTCCTAATTGTTATTAAGATTGCAAAACAACTTGGCCAGGCTACAAACAAAGAGCTAAGTGGCTATTCTACCGTCTGCGTAAAATTATTGTTTAAATCGCTCCTCAACTGTTTTCTCATATAAAAAGTATATATAATCATAACATTCTCGCATTTAGGTATGCAATTCACTACAGTAGAATTTGTGGTGTACGCTGCACCACGCATACCCAAGAGGGTGCAATTATCTCAACTTTAATATCGTACTAAAATGTAAAGATTTAATCACACATCACGATAATTGCAATTGCAACTATTGGCAAACTTGTATATTACCTATACTACAATAGCAATTACATATTCGCGAACCAAATTGCAAGGGAAGATTTGAAGGGTGGTGTATCGAACAAGAGTTCAGCTGAGGAAAGGAGGTGTTTACATATACTACCTGTCCATACTTAAAATATTCTGAAAATACTCGGAAAATATTCGAAAATTCTAAATTGCGGAGCACTGATTTCCCGAACAGGGCTGCGAAGGCCATTTTAGGGTTAGCATAATTACTAAGTACAATAATAAATAGCAGTTACATTAGCATAAGCATAGCGTCTATAGTTAACGCATTAAGGTACTAAATCAAAGCATTGTTCATGGAACCCAGTTTACCTAAAATATTTCACAAGTATTACAGATATGTTAACGGTTGTGTTTCAGGAGACGTCAATACTTATATATTATGTATGAATTTCTAACAACCAGAAGAACAGACGTGATCAATAATGGGAATCCCAAGAGAAGTAAATACTACGAAGAATTTCTTTGACGTTTGCAGATCACATCAACACACTAAAACTGAGAGTAACGCGTGTTTTGCTCTCTGTGCATGTGCAGTGGTTAATAACCTAACCCCAACTCTAACTTGATGCAAAAAATGATGCAAGTACGTAGACACAGATAATCTTTTGCACCTACTTGTAAATATTATATGTGTGACTGATGTAGTTCCTTCAGCAATTCATCAACATTGAGATAATTACGAGTAACCTAAACCTGTACCTATAAAAACGTGGAAATTCTAGATTATCTTGTAAATCTTCTTATTGTAAAAGTGCGTAGCACACTAAATGCAAATATAACAATATACCTGTTATATGGTATAATGTAGGTAATGTGAATTACTTGATTCAAGAACCTTAAATGTTATTTGTATTTGATGTAACAAAGAAACTGATCGCTTTAAAACGTGTGTATAGTAATGGACTTCATTTCTATTTGCTAAAATAAAAGGTTCATTCCATCAGCATATTGACTTCCTATACAAGCATAGGGATTTCCCAAATTAAGTGGATTAAGGTGAACTTTTCCTTCCTATGATGAGATGAATGCATTTAATTTTGAATCTATTTTATTTGGTAACAAGGTAATCAAAAGACTGTCAGGTCAGGTTCTGTGTGAAAATAGTTAGGATTATTCTCTACATGAATAAATGCTTATTCCAGCTTATTCCATGTGTAACTAATTTTTGCTCTTTGTCAGTTGATATAATAAATGCTTTTACATTCGAGAAGTACTTAACCTATAATTATAATTGTCTGTGTTACTGGTATTAGCACTTAGCACATTAAGATAATTACACATCATTCATTGCATAACACTGCAGCGAAAAGGCATTTTGTTGTGACTCGTTTGTGTTGGGTTACACCGTTGGTACCATTTTTAGTCTTTTTGTTCTTGGAAACTACTAAAATGGACAATGTGATTTTTTTCTTTTGTGGCATACTTTCCTTGATCATTTTTAATAATATACCTATATAGGTACATACATTCGCACTAGTATGTACCTTCATCGGTAACTTATTGCGTTCTTCTGGTCTTTAGAATTTCAAAAATGCATGAATGTACCTAAGTAGTATCTATTAGTTTATTTATGATGTTATCATACGATGCTAAAGCAATCTAGATATGATATTTATGATTAAACAACTTTTCATATTATACCTTATGACGTATTGTTCGGTATTTTATTGACGAAAACATTTAATTTTTCTTGACTTTTCTGTCTTTATGCAATATCTTATTTGCCGAGTTAATACCATGCGTTTATATGTAGCAAATATTATGGAATACTGAACAAATTAGTGCGTAACATTATGTAAATAATTAAATTGTATTTATCTTTTGCTCTGACAGTCGAAACATAGATTAAAAATGCCAATTTAGTCTTTATATTACTTACTTTTATAATACAATTGTCAACCTTGAAATGTAAAAAAACAGCAACATTATATATTTCCCATTTTAGTAAAAGTTTTATGAACAAGGCAATAAAATCCAATGGTCTTCCAGAATTTCATTTTACACATCGATGATTGTCTCTCATCTATGTTTCACTCTGCATTTTATACTGGACAATATGGCAAGCAGAACTTTGATTTGTTTCCTATTGCAGTAAATAAACGTATAACCCAACTGCTATTATGTATGCATTATATAGTACTCGTAGCGTACAAGCCTATGAAATATTATGTAAAAGTACCTTTTTGCTACCAAAACACTCATCAAAGAAACATTTTGTCTACCTGTTTGGGTCGAGATAAGAAGAGAGAACGACCGACCTTCCTTTTCAGCATCATAATAATGTTTTGACATTGGACGAGCATAAATAACATTTGTGAACAAAGTCAATAACTTCAATAAAGTTTAAATAGTTGCAGCTCAACTATATGTCAGCTTGTATTTACTTCTTTACTGTGTCGTAGTGTCGATAAATTCTTCACTCTGTCTACTAACCTTGACTTTTATATAATTGAACAAGCTAACTATTAGATAACATGTCCTCTTACATAAATGAAATGACGCTTTCTGCATAGGTATTTACAATTAGAAGTTGTGACCACATGCAAGTGCATATGAAACTGCATATAAGTAAATATTTATTGATCACCTTCCTACAGATTTATTCATCTTCAGCGTATCATTGGAATTTTTATACTTAACTACTCTTTCTTGGTATAGGTTTGTAGTAGTTATTTCAGTAGTACAACTTGGTTGTCATTTATTGCAGGATACGAAACGCTGTTCACCACCACACCCAAATATAAATTCTAAAATTCAATTTATAGTGCAGGGTGCAATTTCATTTAAATATGGACTTTATACCTGCAGTAATACAGATAAGAAAAGTGTGTTATTATTAGCTTAAGTTAACACAGATATTTTATGCTGTTGCAACTATGCTGCTTGGTTTGCTGGTAATGTGTGCTGTGTAACTGTGTACGTCATCTAAAGGCTAAGCATGAAATTCGGCAAAAGTGACAGTGATACAAACATATCCCATGCAGATGATAAAAAATTATGTGTGTTTGTTGTTCATATATTTCAGCTGTTATCAGGCACTTTGCCCTTCTCAAGACCACTTGTCTCGTCATGAAGAAGTTTTTACCCAGTATATCGTTTAGTGCAGCAGTTGACATGTTCGTACATTTAAAAGCTGAACGCGTCATGTATGCACTTAGGTATACTTACCATAAGTAAGCCAAGATCAAGCATTTGCATATGATGCGATGCCAGTAGACAAGGTGCTTAATAGAAAAAACAAACAAGTTCATAATTTTGTTTAATTAGCAATTAAACCGATGAAGTGCTACAATCAATACCTAATTACTGACATTGACAATGACATTAGTCATATTATTTCCTCTTATCCCATCTACCTTGAGTAACATTTCCAAGAAAATAATCTACAAATGACAGAGGACACCTTTTTACCTTAAACCCTCTTTCGAGAAGTGTCTTTATACAAAGGTTAATTCACAATTATGTGCTAATCACGCTTTTGAGAATATTTAGTATAAGAATTTCGATTAAATACATTTTTTGCCCTGTTAAACAAACAAAGAGTTAACACCCAGCACCCATGATCAATCAAGTTAGCGTTTAGCTATGATGATTTATTATGTGAAGATTAAAAAATGATCGTGGTAATAAAATTTCTGTTTCCTTGAAATTAAATAAATAAATACTACTATCGATTGCTAATGATATTATAATGACAGCATTTCATATTCTAGTTGACCCCGTGAACTGTTAACCATACGTCACACATTTGTATTCTTGGTTTCTCACTTCCAATCGATCAGAAAGTAATCTTGTTGCATTCAAATTAATTTACTAGAGAAGGTAAACCTGCTATACATACTATACATATTTTATATTTACTGTCGTCAAATAAAAAAGGCTCTCTATATCATTTATCTTACTTATCACCATGACTTACACGTTCGCAATCGGAGGTATGATAATAGTATTATTTTATTTAGCTATCTCAATTGGCTAATTCATCATTCGACAAATTGTACTTTTTAAAAATCCTTTCGGAGTTATCGAATTTGCATTTTTACGATATGCAATACGTACTTAAATACTATAGAAATACGTCAACTTTAAACTTTTAGTAATTAAAACAATTTTAATGTTAATTCGTCTCTAATATGTAAGAATGTTAGCGTACATGTATATGAAGTACCGTAACATAGAGGTATGGGGTGGGGTCACAATTTTCATTGACATTCATATCATGATCCTGACCATTCAAGAGTATTTGGCTGACAAGTCATTTATCTTTGTTTTGTATAAGCATGTGTATGCAAATTATTTAATGTCAAGCCGGAATTTACAAATTGTACTACTGTACAGTACTAGTAAGAGCTAGACACACACTTGTCACATTAAATGTTAGTAAGTAGAAGAACATCTAGCAAGGAAATGTAGTATGTAGGACTGTACTGTAGGTAATCTTTGTACATGCGAAACTTTGTAAAGCACGCAACTTAATTCAATCCAATATTTACATAAATAAATGTGTTAATATAAGTAATTGTATCAGTATCTCATTCTTGGATATCTAGTTAGACTACTTACGTGTGAGATACTGAAGGTTAGAGTAAACAATTAATTACGTAGATATATTCATGTAACAAATGCCTGTAAAATTCAAAAGCAAATTGGATAATAAAACGCGTTATTGTCAAGTAAGTTGCTACTCTTGCTAACTACATAAATATTGTGCAATTTGGTGTTAGTAGTGGCTTAGCTGCTTCAAAATCGTAAATTATTTTATTTTACATGCACAAATGCATGTAATCTTGAATGAGATTGAGATGCTTTCCTTGCGGTCCTACTTTGCTAAAACCACTCTTCTCTCACCATATCCGTGAAAAATATTTATGAGAATGGGCAGATGAAACCGGTGAGCTGAAATAAATTGGGATTCCCCAATGGCGAGGCCTGCATCAATAAGGTAAAGCAGAGAAATAAATGACAAGAAGCAAAAGGTTGAGGTTAGGACCTATTACATAGATAAAGCCGAGTCAGACAGATTGAGAATGCAAATCGCAAACGTAAGTTTGCGATGGGTTTTTAAGTATTCGAGGTGACGTGAATGCAATGGCGGGTCTGCGTAAACCTGTTCTACGTAAGTAAAGCACCAACATTTGTATTCGCTGAAGTAGTTTGAGCAGTTTGAGGCTTTGTGTAAATACATTTGTAACACGTAATATTATGTACCTTTATGTCGTACTTTTGTATAACACATTAGGTACTTATATTAGTACAATTATAAATATTTTGGGGACATCTAACAAGCCTTATGTACATGGCATATCGTGTGCCCACTATATATTAAATTGTATCATTTCTATGTGCAATAGCCACGCACGGGTTGCTGTTGCTACCAGGAAAAGGGGGGGGGAACATTAAGTCTTTATTGTATTTCATGAAAAACTTTCCAAGCTATTTATCACCAAGAAAATTTCATTGATTGATTGCCTAACTGACATTTTATTTACAGTAGGTGCACTTGAAGTGCACAACGTCAGCTTGATCAAGGAAATATGATTGTTCCTGTACTTTGATAATATGATAAGAATTACTATAAGGAATAGAGACATGTAGTATATGTACATCAGATACAATCAATTAAATATTATTTTTGCTTTCTGCATAATAAAGAATAAAAGAGCGCAAGTGGGTTTCCTAGTCTTTAGCTATATCGTTTGCTTACGACACATTAGTAAATAGTACATATATAAATTAAGTTAGGTACCTATATAAGCGGCTGCCTCTTTTGTGCTACACATAATTTAATATTCACAAACTAAAAATTACTTTAACCCTTTTTGCCACTTTCGTCCAGTTTTTTCGCGATAACTTTTAAATTTTAGTGTTTCTACGTGTAAACATTCTTTAATTAATTCTGGGTATTTTCGACCGAATTAAGTATTACTTAGAAATACATATGACGATGAGCTAGTGTGGATGTTAGTTTTGCTTGATGCTATAATTTGTACCAGTACCATAAGCATAACATTCGCTAGTTTGTCTTTAACTCATCTAATATTTTACAGGTTTATGCCTACATTAGCAGTACGTAGTATTTCAATAGCCGCCGGGCATCGTTTGTCACTTAGCTTGTCATAAATTAGCAGATGAGATGATGTAGAATACCAGTAGTAGTAGCATACACAATATTATGTCGTTATTAGCATTCAAACGGCAAGCAAAGCAGGAAAAGAACACAACTCGTCCGATAATTATTCTATGAATAATATTCATACTGAAAAAGTAGTGGATTTTACCCTGGTCAATGCGCACTTGTTTATGGAGTGAGACTTTAAATGGAAACAAGAGCATTTTTCTGCTCATTATAGACTTGTTGCTGAAGAGTGGCTACAGCCACGTAAATATTTACTTAGTAAGAATGATTTTTTAGACAAGAAGATGTTAATAGAAGGGCAAATGATATTCGTGTTGATTGTCACAATTTTGCTTCCTTTGCTGAATAAAATATTATTGTTCTATATTAAAGTGATTAGTTAAACAAGATTTGCATGTTCGAAAAGAGAACATCTACGGTGTATGAATATTTTAATATGTAATTGTTTTCTACGATATGCAAACAAAAGAAACACTGACTAGGAACTGAATCTAGGTATATTCATATAAAAAGGATCGTGCTAGTATTCACAGTGCAAAAGTGCAATCTTGAGCATGTCCCTATGAAATCATTTAATTATTGTAAATTACTAAAAGAATAGCACTTTTTTCGTTAAAAATAAACAAAACAAGATTAACGTAATCTCTTTATGTAGTAGCACGTAGGTGCTTTACACATAAAATGGAATTGGGATACATGTGTTGCAGGTGATCAAGGCATTAAGCAAAATTTTCCCCAAATTGCAGTTTTTGGCCATAAATGAAAATTGAACATTAAATTTTTTAATCAGCCTGATAGAGGAATTAGCAGGGATTCCAAAATGTCACCTCAACAACTTGTAATTATAAATGTCCATTTTAGGGGCAGTTAAATTTTCGTATATATTTAGGCATTAACGTTAAATAAATGCCTGATTTTGCTGAATACCTGGAACATATGCATTAAGAAGTTGCTAAAATGCAATGACCATCCATCATCCATTTCTCATTGTTTCATTCATACAAGTACTGTGTTACACTTCCTTTTTCTTACGAAGGTGTTAAATGCATGTAAACAACATCAACTGCAACACAAACATAAGAAAACGTATGTAATGAGCTTTATTCATAACTTAGCTAGATATTAGACACTAATTGTAAACTGGAATCCAAATAACCTAATGATGCATAGATATATGATATAAGTAATTGAGACTCATTTACTGAGGTCAGTAGTAATAAGTAGGGACCATTAAATACAGGGAAACTAAATGTAAACAAAGCAAACCAGTTTTCATCATCAAAAATTTTAAGCAATGGGAATACACACATATCACCCTTCAGTATTGCATAGTATGCGTCTCTGCAAATACTAGAAATAGAGTGGAGATTTCCCATCCTGGAATTTGCGTGCACTTTACTATCAGTATTACTAGGGCACGGTAAAGGGCAAACTACTTAAGTGCAGGTACGCATTTCTTCTGTTTTCCAATAAATCCGTAATACAAATAATTGCTAGTTACGTCACGACAATTAATATAAACCTTGACCAGTTATCTATAGTTTAGTTAGATAGTTATTTATTCTTTACTAACGCTGAGAAAGTACATTATTAGTTACTTAAGTTAACTTAAGTACCTGCACACAAGTAAAATGCATACGTGAAGTACCTACGTATTTATTTACAAACAGATTACACTGCACTTAATGTATGTATAAGTAAGTGCAATCAAATGCATTTTTGTAGGTACATAGCAGTAATATTTTGTAGATAAAGAACCATAAATAAGCTATGAACCTGAATGCATTTACTTTAGAATGAATATACTTGTAAATTCTGCCTTCAAGCAGTCGGCATACGCTTGCTTGAGATGAAAACACAGTTTTGCTTTGCTGCAGTTTTACTTTGTATTGTAGTGAAGAGAACTAAAATTGATTCTACATTACTTACTAACATTACTTTGCATCGTCGTAAATCCTTGTACACATTTCATTATAAATTACGTTGCACTAATGTCAATCTTAAGATTTTATCATTTTTTCCAGTAATTTAGTAGGCACCATCATCAATTTTACTTTAAGCTGAACTGCTAAGGTTGGTTGCATTTGACATTTCTGCGGACAAGGCAGGAGAAAATATTAATGACATTGTTTTGTTCGTTTTCTGAAAAATAATAAGAAAACTTTTCCTTAGACCCCTTTTTCTTACAATTAGGTCATTTGAAGATGACACTTGGATGAAGCTCTGTGATGAACGTCAACTGTCTTGAAGTGTAGTGCATTTTTACAGGGAAATTCCCCGGTCACTCACGTATGGCTTTTTTGTTTAGGATACTAACCACCACATATACATTTCATTATTATTTTAAAGAGTTGCATCTTGTTTTGGGCTGAACTTGAACTTCCATCCCATTTTTTACTTATTCTAAAGATTATGACGTGAGATGAGAGGATGTGAATCCTCTTTACATCACATATCATGCAATTTACTAGTGTAGAATTTATGACCTGTATACTGTATGCATTTTACTTTACCTCATACCACTTTGACTACTGCCTTTTACGTAATGGATTCCTTATGAGTTTGCTAAGAAGTGCCCTCCATGACGTCACTGCTCTCAACTTATTAGTACAACAAAGAAATTGGTATTAAACGATAATTAACATTATTTAGTTTGGTGGGATAGATGAGGTATGGTATACCGTCATCAGACTAGCTTCGGTTCGGATAAAAATTGAATGCTTTTCAAGATGTGTGCGTATTTAGTCCCTATGACCATAGTGGGACTGTAGACAGACGTCATTGTATTGTAACATATATAAAAGTACCTCGTAACGATGTTACCAAAGATAATGTTCCTACTTAATTGACAGATGATGCAACTTTGCTAAAGAGATTTATGACGGAGGACAAAAACAATAAATTGTCACTTTTCCTTAAAACCGTCTTATAGTATTCGAGATTAAAATAGTTACCGAGTAATTCAAACTATATCCTAAGGCTACTTCATTCATTTCGATAAAGATTTTAGTTTTTCAATATTTCCTATCATTTAAATCTACAAAATGTTGCTTTGTCCGACTGAAAATAAAATATGGTTAAAGAATATAACGTTAAGCAAAAAGAGATGTTTACAATCGGTACAATTTACCAACTAACAAAGGTAAATTGGTAAGCTTGTGGGAATCTAATTCTGAGATTACCAGTATGAGTATTCGTGGTATGACATCATAACAAACAGAAGAGATTTGTCGGAAGACGGGCTCAGTGGAAAACATATTGGAAATTGGCAAAAAACACAATGTGTGTGCATCAGGCTTTGTCTACAGATGATCCGGTCTTATCATTGTTCGTGTTGATCATCTCTTCTGGATTTTCCCATCTACGGGCCAGGTAAATAGACCGGACTGAACTACACTTACTTAAGATAAAGGAACTACCTATAATGATATATGTGGATGTACGCACTTACTTAGTCGTGCATATAACGCATTGGCTTGAAAAACTGACACCACTTTGGTATTCAAAGTATAATTCAGTATACTACAATTGAAAATATTACAAAAGCTTCCATTCATATAAACTGTGAAATATTTCTGTTATACGTACACAGGTAGTTAGTTACCATAATCCCTATTATATCACTGTATTAGTATTAAGTATTGATATTGGTTATATAGTATACTTTATATATCAGAAATGCAATGGAAACTAGTTTTTCCAGATTTGTACATATTAGTATTATTGTGCATATGTATAGTTTATTGGTAGCTGTAGCCGTGCTATTATAAAATATAGCAGAGAAATACTACTTGTATACTGCTACATTGCAAGCTTAATAATCTTACCAAACAAAGATACGTAATATGTTATGGATCTTCTTTGGCATTTTATTTTCCTAATTCCTTGTACATAGGTCTCACATGATTGACAATGCAATTGATATTCTATCAATGTTTATACTTCACCCTTAACAAATGTCCTGAATCTTTAAATCGGATAACTTCTGAAGTTTCAGAAAAACTTCTTGAAAATGTTATGCATTTAAATTCTGTTTTTCAGAAGACTAAGCCGAGTCCTCTTGGACTAAACCAATTAAGTAACTTGTATACAAAGCAGTGTTGCTTGCTACCTCATTTATTAAATTAGTTCCCCTGGGGAATCAGAATCAGATTTTTATTGAGGCTTTAGCGGAAGCAATGTCGTGCATTATGCTGAATAGTACCGTAATTAACTTCAAATGTTTTATAGATATTTGATGTTGACTTGACTATCATCAATATATTATGTACATTATGACTGTCAACTTGTAAGTTAATTTTGTGTGATATGAATAAAATAGTGTCGTTAAAGCGTGTATGTATTTAGGTAGAATTATATTTTCCAAGGAATCTATTTCAAAAGTTTATATTCAAACATAAACATTGGTTGCTTCTTATAATGTCATCAAAAATTCTCCTAGTGAGTAGAGTATTTCGACGGAAGATGACTTATTCGATAAACACGGCAATTCGTTAATAAAATACATATCTACCTGATTAATGATATATTTAAGCTAATTGATGTCATGTTAATACTACTACTTATTAAGAATACTATGCAAAATAATGCCTGTAGGCATCATTGGATTGGGATAACCCATTCGTGACTTGTGCAGTCGTCATCCATAGCATTGCAACCTTTGTAATGCTGCATTAGTACAGCATAGCATTTGTAAAAACGAAGTTCCACTTTTTTTCAAAGAAATGGGCAGTCCGCATTGTATAACATGCATGAATAGTATTAGGATGATTTGTATAATATAATTAAATCACTTTTAATCGTTTGCAGGCATGGCCTGATCTCTGATCTCGTCTATAGCTATGGTCTGACATCAAACTACTCACTTCACTTCTTTTTCTATGCATTTACTTACCTATTTACTACTTCGGGACTTGCCTGGACCGGACTGGCTTTATTTTATTCCCCAAACATACGTTTACGTATTTTGGATTCAATGCGATGCATACCTTGCTTGCTCCCTATATAATTATTACCATTAAAAATTTTGTAAATACTTCATCGGTAGTATTTATACTATTACGTATAAAGATTTCGCTACTGCAACTACTTACTGACAAGACAAGTATGCAGAATGGTCGTAGTAGTTGTAACTATATACAATATACATATATTAGTAGCACCACTTTGAATACAACTACCCAGACTTGTTTTTTTGGTCCGAGTCAAGACGCGACTTGGAAAATTTGATTTGAATGAGAAGCCATCGTTTACGTAGGCATTTGTGTGTGAGTATAAGGGAATTCTATGAATTACACATAAATACATATCTTCCCTTGTTGTTTTCTAACCTGGCCTGGCCAACTGGAGTAGGAGTGCTTGCTCTGCTCTGTAATCCAATAACATTACATGAGGATGATAAGTAATAGGTACTAAGGTACCTATTTATTATTTAACTTTATCTAACTAAGTAACTAAAACCTACCTACGTATTTACGTACGTGTAGTGTAGTGTAAATGTATATAAGCCAAATACAGATAGTACATAATAGTAAGTACACACTGTCTCAATTAAATAAATAAAGGGTAGTTGTATTGCATTAAATAGATTTGAATGCATTGTACTTTAGCGTAGGTCTTCCTACAGTGCAGGTACATCTACGTAAGCAAACAATTGTCGGAGAGCCACACATACATATATAAGACTCCCTTTGACAACCTTCCACAACGTTATTCTCACATTTCATGTGATCCCGAGTACACATCCCATTGTTGTTACTGATAATAAGTAAAATCTTAGTAGCAATTCCCAAGTTTAACCATTGTTAGCCACTAAAAGATAATTTTACTAACTATTTTCACGCAAAGGGATTTTTGAAACTGATTCCTCATTCCTAACTCTTAAAACTTAAAAGCATTCCATATCTCATGCACAGTGGACGTAGACGACGGAAAGGAGACAAGAAATTATCATACTGTATTTTTTAATACCACTAGATCTTGTACAACAACTTGTTGGCAAAGGTCATTTTTCTCCACGACAAGACTTAACGTACACATACATATCTATATAATACGCTTCCCAGTTTCAACATATTTATAGGAATAGGATTGAAACTTGCAGATCAAGTTGTTACTGTGATATTCCTTTACAATACAGCTAACTTTAAATCTACTTACATATCAGGAATATAAATACTACATTGTATTCTAAGCTGGAGAAAGTGTTCTTAGATGTATTTCGTGCATCTCTCGTGCTTATAATACCTTAACTCTACTGAACTCAAGTGAACTTAATTTTAAATCACCATTTTTACATACTGAGTCATCTGAACTGTAATTCAAAATGCAGAAACTACCTTCAGCCTTATTTGGCATCGGCCTCGTAGCCTTATTGATGTCCGTTGTCATTGGCTGGATTATTGCTCCAATTATCATTGAAGATCTTGTTGCAAAGGTAAGATTTATTATTTTCATGGAATCATTATTGTAACATAGTTTTGGAGAAGTTAATTTATTTAGCTAGGAATTTGCATATGTAGTATGCGTAGTAAGTAGTAATGTATATTTAAACAGAGTAAGGAACGATGATACAATTCTTCCAACATAACAGTTTGTTTACTTATTTTTCGATTGCATGAAATCGTACCACATTTTCATGCGTTGTAGTTACAAATAGTAATGCGTATATGATTTATTCGACAATTCTGATTGCTTAAAATTGTAGGTTGTGTTTGTATTGTTTCTTCGCACAAAGATTGCATTTATCAGTTTGCATTGAATTTAGATAGTTATAAAATGTGAGTCAATGAAGGGTTATTAGGAAATGGCCAGGTTGTGAATTTTATCTCATGTTTACAATGTTAGTCAGATATCTTTGCAGCATAACTCACAATCAGAGATAAAATAGATGCTCTTGAGGTTCACGCAGAACTTACTTCCCTCCTGTTATGTAGGTGAGGTGCTCTTGTTAGTCAGTTTACAAATATTACAGTGAATTGCACTGGATGTATGACACATGCCTATAATTTACAATACAAGGTGGGTAATAGTAATAAACTGTTTTCCCATGTCAGAATAGTACTTAGCAGAATTAAGTTGTAATTTTATTTGTCTTTCAGCCAGTGATTAGAAAGTGGATGTTCCCACAGACACACTTAATACAGTTTAATTCACGTTATGCTAGATAGCTAGTATACAATACGTAACACTCTTAATATTGTTGCAGCTTGTTTAAATGTACATTGTTTACAAATGTACCGAGCAACAGTTACATAGTGTTACAACTTGTGTAGATTGTAATCAGAACAATAAAGGAGGTTTTGTTTACTCTTCATATGTAAGTGAATAAGTAGTCAATAATTTGTAATTTAGATCAAGTTTAACGAAAAGTCTTTCCAAGAAACCAAACAAAGACGTAAAAAACTTGTTTAATGAATTTTGCTCCAATTCTCATGCATTAATAATCTAATTCACTGAAAATATTTCTTAACGTAAAATCTATAAGCCATTAGAGTAGCTAAAGGTCCTATGAATTATAGTGATGCATTACCTTCCATTACGTATTAACAGTACTTTATACTATGAATTAATCATCAGAATACAAATAGGGGAATGTTTCTTCGTTTTAAATTTTTTTACAATTACATAATGACTTCACTAGCATGTAAACCCTATTAATAGTAATTGCAAGGCTCTTAAGTATACATAGGGAATTCCTTTATCTATGTGTGTACTGGTGTGTACATATAGTACTAGATTACAGTCCATAAGTAATATAACATTTACCCAAAGAAATATAGGGTGTAAGTATTGTATATATTTGTAGATATGACAGAGTAGGCTACATTTATTACCAGCAATAAAGCTAGTTTTACTATCATGGATGAGGTCTATGACTATGAATGACATAATGCTGCGAATTGACGGAAATGGAAACACCGTTGTATTTGCCTTACAAAATAACTAACAAGTCTAGCATCATAGTTTTCGTCACGAATTCCCTAAAATTCGTGTACTTATTTCCCGTAGAAGGGTTAAATACCTTATCAGACGAGCCCTGCCTAAAAAGTTAAAGCCTTTGGTTTAGATAATTAGGAAATGTATCTTTGTGGGTTGTACGTTTTGTAAGTAACGAGTATGATTGATGCATTATTAATCAAGGAAAGTTGCTTAAAGGCAAAAACAACCTCACTGATTTCCAGGAGAATCTAAAAAGTGTATGTATTCCGGAAATATGTAATTCATCGTTCCGTTAAAGATTGTGAAGTTTACGTAGTTGTTAACCCTTGTTACTTGATTATGATTGCATAACACTTACGCATTTCTTGAAATCCTCATTTCTGCATTTTACAATACCATGTAAACAAATGGTACCTACTATATATTTGTAGTTATTTACGTAGACAACTAGGGGTTTGCCCACATCTTTAGTGTAACAGTAAAACTGTACAAACAA
Organism: Tomocerus mixtus; assembly: GCA_034694165.1. Classification (NCBI taxonomy): domain Eukaryota; kingdom Metazoa; phylum Arthropoda; class Collembola; order Entomobryomorpha; family Tomoceridae; genus Tomocerus; species Tomocerus mixtus. Next base: position 8,458 of record JAQFYC010001797.1, on the reverse strand, counting down.
TGCACTTCTCAGCTAACCACTATTGTTGATTATAATAACGTGAATTATAGTTAGGAAAATAATACTGATTAATTCATTGTGCACTTAATAATATACAATTTTGATTATCTTGTCATTCATGCTAATTAGTAAGATTTTAAAAGTCCAAAGCACGTAGGATGGGGACATAAGTCCTTTAATATTTTCTCATGGTTCAAATCATTGTCTGCACTTTTTTCTATATTTCGGTTTCTTTTTCCATGAAAAAATCATGGTGACAGCTTTATGTCAGTGTATGTGCCATAAATTGTGAATGGTAATTTGACAATGGTGTTTATCAGGAGTATATGAAAATAAATTATGTGTCGGTATATGAGATTAGATTTTAATTATACTAAAATTTCACATTTCCAGACTAATAGTTAGCAATAGAATGAATAGGTAGTAGTTAAGCTAAGATGATACCGCACGCAAATGAAAATTTAGATAAATCGTGAGTATGAAACGCACTGTCCATCCCACGATATAATTCATCAAGCATCACCTCACTTAAAATATAATTACAGCAGTGCATGGCATAATGCATCATCCACCCCATACAAACATACTTGTCTGAAATTGTATGATATTCTCCTAGGAAAGGGAAGGTAGATGAAATATTTGTAATTTGTGTACTCCTATCTTATAGTTTAGCTTTATAGTGGACGAGAATTGAGAGACAAGGCAAAATATTTGGAAGAAATATTGAAAACATGCATACCTACATAGTATCTTTTGCAAAAACTTACTGAACTTGATTAACTAATTATAATGTTATGTACTGTGTTGATATGTATTAGAAATGCAGTAGCTTTAACCTTGCCCTTTAAGTTGTATGTTAAATTGTAAACACATCATTAAATGTGGTAAGCACTTACCAAAGCATTAAATTGATATATACCTACTAAATACCTTTAATGTATTTATCATGTTTACGATTACGTTAGCTGATGCTATGTAATAATATGACTTCAGTGAAATAAAAACATACAGCAGTAGTTCATCATTCATTAGCTTCCTGAAATATCTTTTGGTAGATAGATAAATTAGCAATTTACATAAGTACGAATTCCAATTTAAGCAATTAATTGAAGCGGACAAGAATACAATTACGGTTTAAGGATATAACATAGGACGGGTTTCTATTAATAATATTATGCGCATAAAATTGTTGATCTATTTTTTTACTGTTTTAGTAGTTCTTTACGACTTGTTTAACATTCCTGATTAATTGTATCATTATATCATCCATGTCGGAAAGTTCTAAAGAATTGAAATATGATATGGTGTGTCAAAAAGGTTTAGCATTATATACAGATACTTATTTGTAATTCTGCACATCTGAAAAAAGGTTCAGTGATTGTATTACATTATAGAGATTGCATCTTCATGAAAGCGAGTTTTTTAAGTACGGACATCTTAAGGCTGGAACTGGATTCCTGACCGAACTTACAGCACAAATGTTAATTTGTAAAAACGTATTTTACATAATATGCTTCTACTTTATTGATGACACAAAGGTGTACTGCCACATTTTTAACATTTTTTAGGTACATGTAGGGAAAAGTAAACCAGGCAAAGGATGGATAGGTACATTTTATTACTTTAATAGTATCTTTTTAGGAGCAGACAATTTATTCAGTTTTTTAGAGGCGAGTTGGCCAATAAGTATTGCTGTCTAGTAGGTCTACTTCAGTATCGGATTTCAAAACAAGCTAGGCATATCTGTATTAAATTCATCAATTTATTCGATTACACTAACATTATTATCTCCCTATATTACAATTTTGCTGTACAAAAATTCAGGATGAAAGCTTCTATCCTTTCATTAGAAAACTGAGCACAGGTGGCCATTTGAAAAATTATTTTTTCAGATTTTCCGTAAACGTTAGCGTTAGTACCTGCCTGTCTAACTTGTCACTTGCTTTAGAATAAGTACTTAAAATCATGCTTAGAAATTCCTAACAATAGAAGGTACTCCTGTTGGGTTACTTTGAGTAGTTATAACATATAATATGTACTGTAAGTGAATAAAAACTCGTCCAAGACAGCATAGCAGACATGACATGAAGTTTAGACTAGGCTCTTGCTTCGCAATGGAATATTTTTCATTGATATTCACTACTTTACTATGGTACTTAACGATGAAATGAAATTCTTTTAGACGAGAATCTGCTAGCAGGGCACAAGTTAATTTGATTTTATGCATATGCAAAGATAACCGTCAGAAACAAGAAACTAAAGGTTATCTAGAATCTGTAACAAATATCCTAATGCTTGCTTAATAGGTAATACAACTATCAGAAATAATTCCCATGTTTTGTTCCTATGATTAATTTTGCAAGTTTACATTCACAATGCAATGATGTTAGGTGTAGTGATAATCTTATCCATATCTTTGTGTTCGATAGTTTTATTAAACTAATATTCTAAATGCATTAAGACAAGTGCACATACATGTTATTACATAATATTAGAAAATTCTCCATGATATATAAGTTTTTCTAGCCCCGTATTATGTAAATATGTATCGTGTATATGCAAATCATCATTCTACCCTTTCCAGACCAGAAAATAATTTGACTAAGTACCTAGTTTCTAATAATATTACATCATAATAATAGTATACTAGAAGGGCCATAAAATAAGCCATTGGAATTTACAGGTGATGATGATGATTGAGATGGAATATCTGTACTATAATTACTTATTGGCTTTGATTAACAGGAAACAAGATTTCGTAATGGATCATATGCCTGGAAAAAATGGATAAAACCTAGCAATGAGATCTTACTGGAAGTACATGTGTTTAATGTAAGTAATCCTGCTGAAGTTGAGCAAGGTGGCCTTCCAGTGCTTCAAGAAATGGGACCCTACGTTTACGAGTAGGTTTTTTGTCAATTTGTTTCACAATTTTTAAAGGTTTTACTTTCCTAAAGGATGGACATTAAATTTTGAATTGATTTTTAGGGAAAAAAGAGAAAAATATGATATTCAGTTCGACGAAGAAGGTGATACTGTCCAGTACAAACAAAGAGTACTTTACTACTTTCGACCTGATCTATCTCAAGGTGTTGAAGAAGATGTAGTCACTACAATAAATATTCCATTAGTCTACGTATCACAGAGGCTGTCATCTTTTCCAACAATGGTTCGCTTTCTCGTTGGAATGTATCTAATGAAATATAAAGAAACACTGTTCATTCAAAAGACGATAGGAGAACTTCTTTTCAAAGGATACAAAAGTAAAATGGTTGACGAACTTCAAAGTCTCATGGGGGAAACTATCGCTATTAACAATACAGTTGGCATCTTTTATCATGTAAGTGAAAATTTTAATCATACTTTGCAAGGTTTGCCTTTTTTACAAATATTTAGTTCATGAAAATTGCAGAAATTGGTTGTAACATATTTTTCTTTACTTTTTGTTCAACAGAAAAATAATACGGACGAAGGGACAATTATAGTTCATGCAGGAAACAAGCATTATTCCAAGTTCAATGAAGTCATTGAGTTTGAAGGGGATACCAAACTGAAATACTGGCCTGCAGAAACTTCATGCAATAAACTTCAGGGTACAGACGCTAGCAGCTTTCCCCCTTTTATTACCAAGAAACAAAATATTCACGTCTTCCATCCCGATGTTTGCCGCAGTGTGAAATTCAATTACTTAAAGAATACCGAAGTGCTGGGTATTCCGGGTTACCATTTCGATATGGACGAACAGACCTTTGCTGACGGGATTGACTTGCCAGACAATGAATGCTTTTGCTTAAATCCCGGTGAAAATAGAGAAAACTGCCCTCAATCCGGTGTACAGACTTTGTCATCATGTCAAAGAGGTAAATTACATCAAACAGAAAAAGAATATTTTTACTATGTAAGTATACAATCACTATTACAATTACTAATCATAGGATTTCTATTTAATTTGCAGGACTTCCAATTACTATTTCATTTCCACATTTCTTACACTCACCTTACTACTTAAATAAGACAATTGGGCTCAATCCACAAAAGGATTTACATTCAACGTTTTTAGAACTTGAGCCGGTAAATACAGAATTCTAGTTCAAATAAATAAAAAAAAAATATCTTATAAATTACTTGTGTGATACTGGATAAAATAAATGACAAAATTTTTATTCGTTTTCAGACTTTGGGTGCCCTTCTCTATGGTTCAAAGAAGGGTCAGATTAATGTTGACCTGAAAATTGTTAAAGGAGTTGATGGATTTAGGAAATTAACACCAATGATGTTCCCAGTATTGTGGCAAAATGAAGTACGTGTCCTTTAATAATATTGTGTACAGAAATGAGCAGCTATTGACTGCATTTAGTTTATATTTGACATTACTTACTTGTGGCTTAACTGTGTAATAATATTATTTGTTTTACTATTTACAGATTGCTACAATTGACGATGAGACATATGCCCGAGTCAAATCAGAATTTCAATTGCCATTGAATATCTTTGACTCTGCGAGATGGGCTGCATTAGCTGTTAGTTGTGTAATTCTTTCATTCTCTGTATCAGTATTAGCAATGAGATCAAGAAAGAAAGATTATTTTGTGTAAAGAATTTAGAATAGATAGAATTGGGGCATACAATTTAAACATTCCTGAGGTTAGCTTAGTGTTTTATAGCGTTTGTCGAAAGGACGCTTTTCATTACCTGCATTTATTTATACCAAAGTCAAAAGAAAAATGAAGAGATTTTATATATTTTTGTACTTCCTTGTTAAACTTTTAATATTTTAAGACACCCACAATACAACTACTTATTTATTATTTCAATAAGGAATGTATGTTCTGGCAATTGTCGATATGTGTACGCTGTGACTGTACTGTACGAGTATCTGCCTTAAAAACTGTTTATTTATGTATTATAATACTTATTGTTGATTGTTTCATTTAATGTACATGCTTTTCAGTAGTTCTAATCGCCAATAACCAATAGAATACTTAGGTAATCATATTGTATTGTATTTAGCTGCGGATTCTATTTGAATTTGATATCTAACCAACGAAATATTAAACTTGGTAAACGATATTTTTAACAAAGCCAGCAAATAACTTACAGTGTATATAGCCATACTGTGCCTGTCTGTAATATGCAAATGTAAATACAATTTACATAAAGTAAATGAATTGTAGTTAAAATTATTACAATTATTACAATTACAAAACATTAATTACATTGCATGTTTCTTATTCGTGACTTGACTTAAAATTTTAACTATCAAACTACTGACGTGTTTGAAAAGAAAGGCCAAGTATGAAAATAGACAACGATTCCATGCCCCATCCTACAAAAAAGAGTAACTCGAGTGATTGTCTACGTTTTCAATCTTTGGGAGAGCGTGAGAATACTTTTTGTAAATGCAATAACAGAGATCCAGAGTCTGATTCAGATGCGAGGTATACCTTATTGAATTAAGTTACATAAAGCTCAACTTATTTAAATTATAAAATACTAAATATGTGATATAATGATAAAGGAGCAATATAGCCAAATGACTTTTAGTAATAATTAAGTGGTACCAGAAAGTATATCTATGTATATATTATACACAAATTGCGTGTGTAAATAATAAAATTGTACTTAGCAAATGGAACATGAAAATTGTTATTACTTTCCTAAAACATCATTTCAGTAACTTTCGCTTATGCATAACATTTTATGAGTAATTGCCAATTGGGAATGGGTACTAATATAAAAAAAATAATTGCATCTTCAATGCTTAAATGTAGCAATTATTTCAATCGATCCACGTGTGCTTCAAAAAGATTTAATTAGGATAGTATGCATATCATATATTCCTCCATCCCAGAGTCCAGTACATTTCTCACGTTAAAACAGATAGTTAAAGCTGTAGCACAATAAGTATCCGAAGCACATCTAGTTCGAAGGAAGTTCTTGAAATATAGTAAACCCAAGCAACAATAATACTCAACATTATCTATTTAATTAAACAAATTCTTCAACTGCTGATATTATTATATGTATATTTGTATTATAGGTACATATGCGTATGCATCCCCTCATTATTGTATATGGAGCACACAATTAGGACTTAGGACTATGATTCATTGTGGTCTGGTAAAGTTAACCACGTTATTTTAAAGGGACATTTGTTCTATGTAATTTAATTTCCAAGATGTAGTATCTTAACCACAGACCAATTAAAGGTGACATTTGGGTTTCTTGTTTATTTGGGCGCATGATTTGCTATGAGTGCACCATATTACATACTTCAGATTTTTTCCCTAGATGTATAGGTTCGTTAAGTGCAACATATGCAAAAATTGAGTGTGGGTATGTCTTAGTTTAGGAGAAAATGAGGCTATTTAAAAAATCTCCCATTTAAAATGCGTTAGGCATACATTTGAACCGGTAAAAATATATGAGTGCACTACATTTAGCTTATGAAAGTTTAACCACACATTTATCAAATATTTTTCCATCGCTGCTGGTGTAATTTTTACGCGTGGGTATCTTTTTGTTTTCGTTTTATCGAATTTTGGAAATAAAAAATTGCAAAAATGCCAATTTTTGCCAAGTTGGCGTGTGTACAGATAAAAGGTACATTTATGTTGCTACCTAGGGTGTTTATATGCTACTATAAGTGCGATATACATGTACACAAAATAATATTGGTCGAACCAAGGTGGGTTCACATACTCAGCACTACCACTCACCAGCATTTTTGATTTGATTTGATTTGAAGGCTTTATTGTCAATACTTTGTTCAGCTAACACTCTTGCTGGTCTCCCACAAAGGACGTTACAAACAAAAATAATAATTCACATAGATAATTGTTAAAATACATACAAATTGCATACAAATATACATGAGTGCTTAAATATTAAGGAATGAACCAAATAAAGTTAAGTACATAGGTATAATTACTACTTTCACTTACATCTAGAATAACGAATATAATCAAGTAAGTCAGTTTTAAACCTAAGTAAAGATTTTATGGACTGCGACTCATGTGGAAGATCATTCCAGAGCGTATTTGCTCTATAACAGAATGATTTTTTGAAGGATTCGTGTTTGTATTTGGGAATAGCGCAGAAATTTGCACTTGCCCTATCATATTCCCTAGTTTTCAATAAATGTGTAACACTACTGATACTGGGATATAAAGCATACAACAAGTTAGTGGGCTTGTTGGTAGTACGAAGGTGTTCCAAGTATGTGTACTCTAAATTGTACTAACAATACGGTAAATATTCTTACATCTAAACTGCAAACTTTATATGCATATATACTTTTGTATAAAATATGTAAGTAAATGACTGCAGTACGTTAGTAATAGTCTATACTTATATGTATCTTTTTTAATGCATATGCATGATTGTGTGGTAGTGTATTTGTATTTAAGCAATTTAGGCGAAGGCAAATAAATTATGTAAGTCTCGGTTTAGGTTATAGTGCGGAAATTATACCAAATTTTATTTCACGTTTACATTTCGGAATAAATAACAGTAAGCAATAGTAAAATAGAAATGATTTATGGAAGTTGGCCATTCCTAAGGAATGTTTCCAGGACAAGCGACGTGGACGCCATTCCTAAGGAATGTTTCCAGGACAAGCGACGTGGACGCCTCTCTTATTTGCCCCATGTCACCTCTGGAGAATGTGCAGAGGCCGCTTGTTTAGGTTTACAGCCACCTGCCTCATTTAGGACTTTTAAATTGTTTGCATTCCTTTCGTTTTGTCTTGTTTCTATATATAATTAAGTCTTGTTTCTGCATAATTAGGTCGTAATTTCTAGTTTTATTTCCGTATATTTTTGACTTCTGGGCGTACTGATTAGTATTAAAAGTCATCAACATAATCGTCCTCATCCTTCCGATGAAACTATTTGACTAAAATGTTGGCTGCATTTAAATTATAATTTATATAATTCCCAGGTTGACAATGTACCTACATCAATATTCTAATAAAAAATACGCTCGTTTAAGCAGAAGTCTCCACGAATGGGAAATTTTTTCAAGTTGTGGCCATAAGTTCTCTACTATGGTACTATGGTCATGTCATACAATTAATGCTATAAATCATATATTTAGGATGGGGTACCTGTTTGTAATTGTTACCACTTTTTTCATTTTCATTCTTAGCAGTTCATTGCCGTCGTGATCCATTACGCCATAATCAAACTTCCTTAGAAAATCTCAAAATAACTGAAAATCTCTAATATGGTAAATTACTTTGCCATTAACATCAAGGAAGAAGTACCTATGAACTTTCTTCTCACAACATACCACTGCAAATAAAAATCTTAGGTATATCTAGCAAGTAATATACAAGAAATGAAAATGGTATGCGAAAAATAATAAACTTACTTCAGCCTTCGTATACAATCTCGTCATGTTTCATGTAAACCCTTTCAGCTCCTAAAAGAGATCTTAAAATATGATGATCGTCATA
>JAQFYC010001796.1:0-30577 GCA_034694165.1 Tomocerus mixtus | reverse complement strand
ACAGTTAAATATAGCAGCACATACATTACAGGATAACCTTCATAGTTTATTAATTTAGCGTCTCTTCCCTGTATGTTCAATGGAAATGTTACATAATTATCATTGTATGCAAACATTGGCTTAGCAAGAGCAAACAGAACAGACAAATTAATGTGATATCTTATACTTCAGTACAAGAAGCATTTAATTGTTCTCCTGAGAGTTACATGTTACAATTTACCTTAACCAAGTTTTTAGTGAAGTTATTATTAAATAGTTATGTAACTAAATTAGTGATCCCATCCCACCCCATTGTATAGTCCCATTACCGGAAAATATGATACTGTTCTGATAATCTGGAAAATAAATAGAAAAACTTGTTGAGAAAATGGGGAGCAGTGACGATAACAGCAGTAGCCTGGAGTTAAGTGATCAAGTCCAGAATGCTGTTGTTGTAATTGAAACGTGCACGGTGGGGTCTACAAGTATGGCCCCACCGAAGCAATTACCACCAGTTCCTCCGAAATCTCCGCGTGTGTTGGCATTCAAGCTTAGATACAAGAACAGATGCAAAGGAAAATCTTCGAATGTAGGGAAAGAACAAAATAATAAATTATCCTTGCCATTAACTGTAGCACCAGTACCAACGGAAGCCAAGCTCCATGAAAATATAGTAGAGCAGGAAGATTCTCGTTCTCTATACTATGAAGATATCCTGTTTAACAATTCTAGTCAAGAAATAGAAACCGAAGTAAAATTAGAAGATGCAGAGGCTGATAAAGAAGTTAATCGCATCCTAAGCTCAGGAATAACTAAAATGAATAAAAACGATAATAATGGAAGCGATAATGATATTAGTACTGATAGCTTAAAAGATGATACTACTGAAAAGGAGGATACAAGTGCAAGCAGCAGCTGGGACTCGGACATGACAACGGAAAATGAAACTGGGATTGTTGTGGGCCAAATGACAGTAGCACCTTTTGCTGCGAGCTCTACTCATGCTACAGCCACAGCCAGCACAGTTCAATGTCCTCCACCGCCGCCAATTCCCCGCTTCCCGCATTCGGATCCAGAATTAGAATCCTCAAGTGCAAGCACCACAACAACTAGTTCTGCATCAGTCGATGGGAAAAGAGGTCATGAGAGAATTCGCAAAGAGAAAATTAGGATATACGACAGTGTTCCTTTCACAAATACTACACCACCCGATCCCGGATGTGTTCAACTCTGCCGTCCCCTTCCTATTAGACCGGACGCAGAAGGCGAAGATTTGGAAAACAGTTTCACAGACAGTTTAAGTGAAGAACACAATTATCAAAACGTTAATTACTCAAAGCAAGAAAAACGCAATACGAATATGACAAGCTTTTTCGACAATCCTCCAGAGATTACTAAAGATACTGCTGTGAAGAGCATCTTCCACTCCAGGAATGGGGTAACCACAATTGAGTTAGATCCAAGTAATCCTGCTCCTGTAATCCACGCAGTGATAAATCTTCCACCCAGGAGAGCTAGTCTCATTAAGAAAAGACAGAGAACAAGAACGGAAAATATGTCTTACCAGAAATCTTCACGGTTAAGCCAACTGATGATTGCCGATTATAAAGCCGGAGGAACCGATCGTCCGGGAGGATCCGGCTCGCCTGCAAATGGAAACATTCTCACTAATTTGGGAAAGAACACTGGGAACAAAAGTAGTAAAGCCATTGGGATTAATGCTTTGATTCCGGATAAAGCTAGAGCCAGTTTATCTCGTTCGGGTTCCTTGGTGGCGAGCAATGTAGGAAAATCCATGTCCTCTGTGAAGAAGAAAGTTGGCTCTTGGTACAGTCGTCGTGTCAAGACTCCAGTCGAAACCCTAAGCTCTGAGCTTGGACTTGATGCTCTCAAATTGCCAATGACAATTTCATTCCCATTTGGCTCAAGTGCTAATGACGAAAACGAAAGCCGGGGAAGGAGAAGCCGTTCGGCTTCTACTACACGGGATTACAACGGAGATGAAACCGATGGACTTTCTCTTAATAGTGTGCCAATCACTGGTGATAAAGCCCATGAAAACAAGAAGATGCTATTTGGCGATTCTTTGGCTATCCTGGAGGTAATCTTATATTTATTATTTTATTACATAATATGGAAGGTTGAAATGCAATTATTATCATTAGACTGCATGATACAGAGCGCTTATAGCTACCAACTTTTAGATTACAATTGATACAAACCACCGACATAACTATTATAAAGTATTAGTTGATGAGATTAAAATTGGTAAATGTTATAAGTATAGTTGGACATTTAAATTAGGACTGGCAATATATTTTGATGGTTATTGTTATGTAAGTAAGTATACGGTCTGTACCTACCTTAAATGGGTGACCTTCTTAGGCCATTTATGTTTATTATCTTATGACCGGTTTACATGAAATAATCTGACAGCTGACTTCTTGTTTGTTGTTTACTTTTCTTACCTTGACCCGGACGCAAACGTTTTTCATACAATAACAGTAAAAAATTCATAATCTAAAACTTCTCATTTCCAGAATTGAGGTATCTGTGTATAGTAAACAGTAAGTACCCATAACATAGAGTGAATGCACAATATGCTTACCAATTCGTTTACACGAGTCCCATGTATGTGTCTAAACATTAGTATTTAGCTAATACTAGTACTACCTAAACCGAGCTAATCATTAATCTGTGCACATACATACTCTTTACCATCTTTACTTGTGCAATGCAATGCGCGATGATTTCATGGTATTTCTTCTTGCTATACACATACCGCAAGTCATATGCACATAAATTAAATTGTAAATCGTGTCTCAGCTACCGCTTCTCTAAGATAACATCTGATACCCTTTAATACTGGTATTAGGTTAACATAGGCATTCGTATCATCGCATCAGTGTTTTCATAAATCCATATGTGCTACCTAGGATTGCATACTACATAATATTATGTTATGGTTTGGGTATTCATTTTTACAAACTACATAATGTAAGATCCATTTTTTAGTATCATACTACAAATGTACCTATGCTACATACTACACATATCGAACAATTATTGTAAGGCCGTGGTTTACTTCCCTTTCCAATCGTAAAGGAGTATAAACCATAGCAAGCTTAGCTACACGCAATTAGTCTATGTGAACATTATTTTTTATCATTGTTTCCTCAACTCCCTGTTTAGTATCGCTACACAATATGTACTAAATGTTGTATTACTAATATTGTTACAGCTCATTCTAATAATAAAAACAAGGGATATATTTAAATCTCAATGCAATGGAATAACAAAAAGTCAAAAACAATTTTAGCCAATAGTTTTGGTAAGCAATATTTACACTTCCTGAACTGTGTACTCTTTAATATTGATATGGAATCTTGATACTTTATAAGCTTAAAAAACAACATCTTCGGCATTGTACCCGTTTGCCACAATGTTGCATTATCACATATTTATAGAATAGATTTTTTATCTAATACTATGCCTATGTATTCAAATTGTATGGTATATACGTAAAGTATTGGTTTACATGATCTAAACTTGTTCATTCAGACAATCTAAATTCTAAATACATACAATGATTCGCAACAAATTGAAATATGAACATTCATAGATATTTATTAATGTTCTTATTGTACTTACCGCATTGTACATATTGTATTGCATTACATAAGTATTATACGTAGGTACTTAGGTGCATAAAAACCATATCAATAACAGCATATTTTATGTAGTTACATCAGCATTAATTTTCTGATTTTAGTGAATGATAAAATAGCAAGAACCTGTAAGTAATCGTATATAAATCGTAAAGAATGTGTAATGCAATGCTAGACAAAATTGAAAATAACATTTCTATTTATTATATAATAACTACATAACCTGTTGGAGACGTACTATAAGTAAATATAAGAGTAAATATGTAAGAGAGCATGAGGTAGCAGTGGGATGACATACATCAGTTGTTTGGAATTGCATAACTGAACTGTTACTTTACTATGTACTACGTAGCAATAGTAATAGAGGTTTGGTTTGTTTAGCTCAGTGTGAGTTAAGTAACTTATTATAAATTTATATAGATTTCAAATTTTGGCATTAGTTTAGTACTTTTATGTTATGTATCTTATAATATGATGCTCTCTGAATAAGTTTTGCGTAACGAACTATGACGCAAACAAAACACAGAAGAGTATAGAGTTTAGGGTATATGTTTCGGTATGGATAGATAAAGAGCATACCGCTATCATAAGCCTTTCGGTGCATTTCATAACTTTATTAAACGAGAAGTAAATGTCTTTATTAACGGGATGAACTGCTCCCCATAATTTGGCTAATCGTATCGGAACGGGGTAAGTACCTAACCTAAAGAAAAGAAAAGATAAAAATCTTATTGTGTTACTAGTTTATTCTATTCAGCAAAATACAATCAAGAAAACAGTATTTATTTATTCACATTGACTTTATTTTATTTAAAATACTACGCTATGTACTATACTAATATATATGGTACATAGATAATTGCATGTTATTTTACAATAAAATCAAAGTCTAGATTCCCAATGTTCACCAGGACATTTACATACATACATGTACTATAGTGCCTCCATTTACTTATTTTTATTTGTATTTGCCTGAAGCCTGGGTGGTTCCACAAGGTTTCTTGCCTGCTTAGTCCACATTGTCTAAAGTAGATACATACATTACGTCGTTTTCTTGTGTCTATTTTGATGGCTGTTAGTCTGTTCTGTCTTGTATTGTAGTCGTAGTGTTACCACATGACATTGCATTTGACTTCTATTTACTATGCTACTATTATTGTTCTGTTCACTTCTATTGTGTGTAATATGTAATACATGTACTGTACTAGTACAAGTCAAAAGTTCTGGAATAAATTACATTATCTTTATCTTCCATGAAGAAATCCAGTCAACTCAAAACCAAGTAATGTAATAATAATGCATAACATTTTGTAGTAGTAACCTGATAGGATACATGGGAAGATTGTCTAAACTTAAATATACACTTACGTGTAGATTTGCTACATAAATCAAAGCCAAGTAGGAGTGTTTGTATAGCAGTTTCCATGCATTAATACACATGCACATTATATATTTTAACAATTGAGCCAGTGCCACAATAATAGATGTAAAGCAGTTATGTTACAATTTGCTTATAGCTCTAAGAGTCTGATATTAGCTATAAATTGACAGAGCTTTATATTCCAAATATAAATATACCTATATAGGTACATTACATGTCGCATCTAGTAGAATATAAAATACAGATAGAAGTTATATTAAATATGAGTTTAACTTTTTGCCATAACACCTGTTCATTTTTGTTCCGTGTGGTGTAGTGTCTGTATGTATAGTATACATACCTAGTTATTACAACAATGAGTTCGCTACAGATAAAGTGGAGTTCTCATAAGTAAAATCAAAAGCATTTAAGGACAGATGTACTTGCTATAGCCATAGCATGTGTACAAATTTACAGCACAAAAACTACTTAAGCTGCAGTCTCAGTGTAGTTAGTAGTTAGTATTCATTTGCCCCCCTTTGGACTTTCATTCCCATTCCCCTTATTCATTTTGTCTCATCATGCAATGCCATGGAATACAATTCTAATTCAAGTATACAGAGTGAATGCTGATGCTGTATGTTGTAGTAAAATTATATAGGTATCATTATATTCACAGCCACAGCACAACTTAGCTTACGTACAACCTTATAAGTAAATACTTATATACTGTGAGTATGTGTACCAACATGAAGACAAGATTTTTTGTTTGCCATCCATGCCCATGCCATGCTTTGCCATACTTAGGTATTGTAAGGGAAGTTAGCTAAAGCTAGTGTATAGTATTGTATTGGATTAACCAGTTTTTGGCTTCGTCAGGTATATAGCTTGTAAATTGTAAAGTGGAGATGCAATACACCTGAGCTGAGCTGTTGGTAAACTTCCCTGAGCTTCAGCTCTGTGTATGTGATGTAGAATACTGTGCATATGTTCATCTCTGCTCTTCACCCCTGAAAACGAGCACACGTTATGTTATGTACGTTAACGTTAACAGCTATATAGGAATCGACTGTTAGCTTATAATAATGTAATGTGCCAGGCCAGAATGGAAAATCGCTTTTGCCTTGCTTACTTACCATATACGTAGTATATTGTACTACCATACCACCCTATTATTGTATGATACGAGTTTCCATCTTTTCAAGTCAGTCAGTCAGTCAGTGAAGTCTTTGAAGTTCACTTACTATTATTGATTGTGCGAATCGCGAATACTAATGTAAGTACAGGAGAGACAGTAAGAGGAAAAAACTTGTATATCTTTTGAAGGTTAGGTGCAAACAAGTGGTACCAATAGGCCAAGTCAGAGAAGTTGACATTAAGGAAATTTTTGGACAGTGACAGTGCTAACTGTGCTTCTGCTACTACTGACAAATGGAATAGATTTGCCCGTTGAGACTTGGAACTCATCTCATCACATTAGTAAACAAGTGCTTACCTAAAAGTCTGTTTTTCGTGAAGAAAAAAGAGAAAAACGGGTATCTGTGTGCTTAAGATTCTTTTTAAATGAAACGAGTTTAAGAATTTAACGCATTGGAGCAAATCCTCGTTTTAATCAGCAGTGGTATTTGCCTAAGTAATCAAAAGGCTCTTACTTAAAGGAAAAGGTTGACAGAAAGCCAAGAAAGAGCGACAAGACGAGATTTGTGAACTGAGCTGAGTTCCTAATTGTATTATTTGTCGTTATTGGCTCTTGACAAGCTGTACATGCGGTATTTTCATCTGTGTACACAAAAAACCTACGCAAAGGAAAACAGAACGGAGTCTGAGGAAATCCCGTTAAGCAGTAACTAACCTGCTGACTTTTGTTAAACCGTCTTAAGAATCCTATTGTCATAGTCATAGGAAAGGAATTAGTTTGTTAGATGCAAACACCTTTGTGAGTGAGATATTATATTACTTATAGAGATCATCCTCATTCTGGTCCTGTGCAAAGCTTAAAATTAGCGAATGAAAAATTGCTTGATGCTCTTTTATGGAAATGTACTAAATTGCAAATTGTAAGTAAGCCAAGCCAAAGCAAGTTAACATAAGATTCATTGGCCAAGTTAGTTACTACATACAATTTTATTGTTGTGTGATGTTATGTTGTGAGTGCGAATTGTTGTTTTGCAATCTCCAACCTGACCGTTATATTCTGCCCACAGAGTAAATGTTGATGCCTCTATGCCTAAATATGAAATAATATTTGCACTTTAAGCCTCCATCATAGCATTTCTCTACATAATCGTAAGATGAACCAACAAAAATGGAATTGGTGAAACTACAATTACATGCATATAAAGTTCTCTTAAGATAGTTTCGTTTTTGTGTGGGATTGATAATGTTACATTGTGTTAGAATGATAATATAAAGATTATTTCACTTTATTATCATTAGATAACCAATTTCTAATTCTCTAAAAGTGATGACCTGACTGCTTCTGGCTAGCAATACAAGAGGTTGGCGTTGACAAGTCATCGAATTAAAAATACCTATGATAAATACCATTCATAAAGTGAAGCTGTTTATTTTTGCTAGAGATTTCATTCTCTTTTCCTTCTAGTGTGTTTCCCCTGCAATTACAATGCAATTTTAATGCAGCGACTTGCTTCAGTTCAGTTAAATTCGAAAATAATAGAAGCAAAGAGTGACTTGAGATTTTGACGGTTTGTTTGTGAAATACTCGCTGGATTATCAAGAGACACCTTGGCTAGATGTTGCTTTGACCAACTTCGTGCAGTGTATTCCTCACGAAATCCTTTTGTTTGTGCATATTTGTTACACAGGAGTTTATACCGCTATATATAGCACTCTGTTTACAGTCTTATATACATATAGCAAAAGTTAATCGCAATTTCTATATTACTTTGCAGAACTATTTTCTTTAAATGTTTATTGTTACCATATTTAATACTACAATAGGAAAAATAATGTCATATTAATGCATACCTTCCTTACAAGATTGTAATTGTGTTGTATAGGTACCCATAAAACAGTTTCAACAAATTTTTTTCAAGGAAAGTTATAGAAGGAAAACTTGCATTTTGTGAGATAAACTCAAACCTACACTCACAAAATATACTTAAATAATAGTAGAGTGACTATATTGTATTGTATTTATTATAGTATACTGCATCCACTCTCCTCTCTAATAATTTAGTTTGAGAGAGTGAATAAAACTGAGTTTTGTTGGTTGGTCGTGGTGTTGTGTTGTGTAGCCTACTATTATTATGTGGATGACATGTCATTTCTACAGTTCACATTTATACTCTAAACTAAGGTTTCAGTATACATAGAAATACACCCAATTCAAATCAGAGTTCGTTCAACTGTATAGCACCAAATTGCTAATTTTTGCAGAACACAATGATCTAATTCTTGCACATCGACTCTGGCCACAGTACACCACATACTTTGGATTTGGATTCAATTGGATTAGTATAATGGAGAAAGGGAGAAACACCTTGCCTTGAATGTTGAATCCTATTTTCAGAAATAATACTGAGCTTATGCATTGTTAGCATTTTACGAAAGGAAGTCTCGAACAACTAAATACAAGACAGCATACCTTGTTGACGTTTCATTGTTTGCGACTCGCTTAATTCTAAACTACCAATATAAACATGTCTCGAGAACGGAAAGTCACACTAAGGAGGATAAAATCCACTCAGGTACAACGAAACATACATAATATATTTACTTTATTACAAAAATGAAAATTTCTCTCTCCTGTGTATTTATGCTCCCCAAATGTATTATGCTAATGACCTAAATTCCAAAGAACTTCACAATTTTACTATCGAAATAGAAACATTATTATCAATATTCTTTGCTCAGTATGTAACATTAATATTCGCGAGCTTGGGGCCTGCGAAATGTATTTCTATGGTTGCTCTTGCTTGAGCTGAGGATTAGAAGAGCAGATGGTAAACATGATACACCAACACAACACAATGTAAAATATAATCCCAATGTATTGATGTGCAACTACATAATCTCAGAACTAAAGGTATATTATAATGTGCCTACCTGTATAACTGCGCATATAACTTGAATTTTAGCAAAATATTGGCCTACAGATACCTTATCGCGTTTTTATGTTAAAATGGTACATATTATAATAAATATAATATACTTCAAAGAATTGTTGTCATTAGGTCGTCCGGGGGTTAGTATTCAAGTTATTAGTGTACATACGAGTATAATAACAACTGACTAATAGGGTTATTAAGTTATTACCTATATAATTCGTATTAAATCTTTATGCTAATGGTAAATCAATCTGTTTTGCAATATTAATGTAATAATGACGACATGGCAATGAAGTCCGTGCTTCATTGTGTAACCGAAAGCACTATCCTTACAATAATATTCTGAAGTTTCCTACTGTATTGTACGTATTATCCTATTGGTTTGCAATAATTTATTAAAATGCATTGCTTAATACTTTACATGGGTATTATATATTAGTTATATATTACCTATAAGCAAATGCGTAAGTAATATCATTCATAAAATATTAATTATTATATTACCACTACTACTAAAAGTACATTATAGTGCCGTGCCCAGGTAAAAATTCCAGTTTTAACTAAAACAAAACATCCTCTTACTATAATGCAATTATATTTATGTGTAAGTAATACTTAAAGGTAGATAAATACATATATTGAAAGGATCTAATAGTTGTACGCTTACTAAATGTACTTACTAGGCCAAATATAATACACACACTTTACATAGATGAGGCTGAGACTATAGTTGAGACTATCTGTAGGGTAGCTTAGCCTAGCATCGCTAATAATTCTATCGAGTAGCATCTGTTGAAGTGAAATGGGATATTTAGCTGTGAGATTCGTGGCAGACGATTCAATTACCAGTAACAGTTCAAACTAATCTGCAATCCTCCATGCTCTATATTCTAAGTTACTTACAATATGATAAACTTCATTTATGCCTAGCTTGAGACTTTAGAGTCTGTTGTGTTTTGATCTTTAGCAGTCATGTTGAAGAGTTACGAGTTTACGTTAGGGAGTGAGCCCAACCTTTTTTCTGTAATACAATCTAGTAAACTGATGACCTTATATTACTTTTGCAGAAAGTTGCTCAGCTAGTTTTACGTTGTTTTACGTTTCATTCAAAATAGTGAATCAATACTATATACACGTACGGCACAGTTCTTATTACATGCTATACTTATGTTACGTGCATGCATGCATTGCACTATGATTGAAATTAAAATACACATACGTTTTTACATGTAGGTATTAATTTGATTTATATTTACTTACCTACCTTTTACTTTAAGTAGTAAAATCAAATTTTGTAATGAGATTAGTATTAGTAGGTTTTTCTACTTTTAGTTATGTTTCTCATATCTTCACGGTGATAATGTTGATTATAGGCAATTTGCTGTTACGGTATATAGGATGGGTTTAGGGAAGTATTGGTGTAGTATATTACAGTAATTGAATGTGTGTACGAATCTGTGAAGATTACAACTACTACATAGTTTAGAAGTAAAGTGATAATACACATAATAGTGTACAGAAAAAGATGCGTATTACAGTAGCATCAAAAATTTTTGTGGCATTTCTGTAAACGTAAACAAACATTACAACTATGCATAATCTGCTGTTTTTATAATGTATAACTATTTTAATACATTACAATTTTATACAAACCAGAATTAGTACTTCAACATTATAGCTTGGGTATTTTGCATCATGTTGAGGAGGTTTGGGTATTTGGAAAGAGTTTTTAAATTATATAACATGAAAATGACAAATAAGTTGGCACGTCATTTTACCTGTGATGTTTAGTTTGTTGGGTAAAGTTTGTCTGTTATTTTTTTTCGTTGCAACGCAAGCCTATTTATCACATTGTGTCATTTCAGATTTGCTTTCTTTGTCTAATTTTTAGTTAAGATTTTCCAAATCTTAACTTGAGCCCCTTGTGCAAATATTGCACTATTTACATGCTTGACTTTTTGCTATTGAAACAGATTTGAAGGAAAATGTTAACTTACTTTAAATGGTAAAGTATTGTTTGATTTACAAAGATATACTCACACAAACAAAGAAAATAAACAAATAATATTTGTAGATGCATTGTAGATGCAATATCTTACTACATAAAAGTGTTGCCTCCCATTTATCTTCCCTCGCTGTATGCAATTGGTTTGGAATGAAGAACAGATAACCTGATCTGTAGGTATAGATTATTTGTATGTTATGCTATGTTTTATTGTGTAAGAGACGCAGAATGACAGGCTATAAGTTTGCTACTTACTAACTTACTACTTACCTATATCCATACTAATTTGCTAATAAATTGGCAATCTACTTAGGTAGGCTACACGTTTATTATGCATCTGTGCATTACAAATGCAATAAGTAATACAATCTTGATTATTTTATTACATACTGTTATACACTCTTTATATTATGGTGAAATTAGTTTTGGAATGCTAAGCAGTATTAGCACAGGTATAAGTAATAAAATACAACTAGAAGATTGAATATGTATGTGGTAGCTGAAATTTAGATTGATCTTTCAAGGTATTTGTATTTTATTGGTGTAAACCATTTAGATCATTACGTAAAGAATAACGTATGTAATTAATACACTCAAATACTAGTACACTATGCTGTAGTGGTACATAGACGTAAGTTAAGCAAATAAGTAGTTACCTCATTCTTCTGTAATAAAGTTGTAAATGTATCATCCATTGTATTTAATTTCTATGTCATTGTTTTACAGGGACAGAATGAATTCGAAGATTTGCGAAGAGTGGTCAAGCAAGGAGGCGACTTTTGCAAGGACTTGGCAGCTGTTCTCCATGAAAGGTACATATTCCTATTACGTCTACATAATATTGTTGTACGAGTCTAATGTACATATAGTATGCATGTATGTACAATTGCATTTTTATTGCAATCTAATCAACAACACACTAAAGGTCAAATAAAAAAGTTTTGTGCAGTAGCCAATCGTTATAGTTGGGGCAAAATTAAAAGTAACATTTATGTAAATACAATAGGTAACTCCTTTTCAAAATGCTTTATATTTCTTCTGTGTACTTCACTTACAAAAGCTCTATGCTGTGCATACTGTGTACAATAAGATTGAGATGAATTTCTTTGATAGATTGTAAGATTGAATCCTGCATCATGTACTTTGTTTGTGCTCTTGTAAATAAAATAATTGCATCTTTAATTTTGTCTACCTGTCTGATATAATTTGGAAACCTTAACATCAGTCCACTGGTAAGGATAGCCAGGTTAATACTATTAGCATTGCATTGTATGAATAAATATGCAGGTGAATTGATCAAAAATAGGTAGTGTTTTATCTGTAGTGATTCGTAAAAATTGAATTGGTTTTTTAACCTTTCAATTAATACTCAAAGAGAGTGGATGTTGTATACATTTTTGTAGATGCAATCATTTGGTATTTTTGGCAGACTCGACACAAAGTGCATAAAGGACAACTTTGCTAGATTCTTAATTATTTCGTGATTAGCAAATGTTAGAGTTGCAATTAAGGTTTGGCTTTTTGTATTTGCTTAAAATACATTGCATTGTACAAGTAGGAACGGATTAGATTATTATTAAGTACCTATTGCAATTACAGCCTTGTGATACAGGGCTTAGGCCATTAAGAATACAATTAAAACAAAAATGTCAAGCCAAGAATGAGATTTTAATAAAGCGTGTTAGAACTTTGGATTAATTTGAATTTTAGGTACATTGGCCTACCTTTGCCTCAGCTCTGTACATACGTAGTATAGCACTTAGCGGTGATAAAAGTAATAATGCTAACAATAAACATCCTTTCATAATTGTGTATTTAGAGGTAGATACTTATAAAAGTAGGAGGTAGGTATCGATTATAATTTTAATTGAGCTGGATAGAGTTGAGTAAAAATGCGACCTATCTTTCTTTTTCCACTAACAAAGCAGACAGAAATGGATTAGATGAGTTACTGATAAAGTATCGGTCTAATGTCTGTGCTCTGAATTTTCTCAATGGGAGTAATTTAGCTGTCGTTTCGTTAGCTAAAGCTAAGTACCATACCAGTGTTGTATTGCTCTCCTTCTTGCAGTTAGCACGTTTTAAATGTATCTGTAATGACAATGTGTATCTGCATCAGTATGCTAAAAAGCTTAATTTTTACTATCATCTTTCAGATCTATTATGCATTTGTATATATTGTAATTGTGTATGGTGATTTCTACTGAATCTGGGTTACCTACTCTAGTCTGATGGTGATAAAGCACTGCAATGTAGACTGTCGTGTTCTGAACATATCCCGATGAATATTTTTTGGAATATTAAGGTCTGCACGAACTCGCAATTAGAATACAACGGAAACGGATAGATGAGGACACATTTATTACAGACATGCAATGAAACGTTAGGTTTATAGTAATGATCTGTTTGGTCAAGCAGACCAGACCAGACCAACGAACTATTCACAAAATAAATGCAAATAGGGATGCAAACATTTAGCATGATCATCTCTCATGCTGAATGCTGATGACTCAAGTCTAACGAGGATGTGAACAGTTAACAAAAATGCTAGAATTCTAAACATGCTAATGTTCCCAATTGGCGAAATGCTAATAAAGTCGTAGTAGCGCTTTTGGCTTACAACTCTACTTACAAGGTAACTTCATGAAGTCATGAATGGGCTGGACAGATAATGAATTCAAATATATAAGATGCACAGAATTAATACATTTTCCTTTCCATTTATGCTCTTTTTAGTACACCCCAAATAGTCCATTTAACCAACTCGCACACCCCGTCAGCATAATTTGCACTTGATTTTCAGATGAGGCATTCGTTCTATTTGGATGAGTTAAAGCGATGACACGTTGCTAATTTTCGGCATGGGTGTTATTGATATTATTTGTTTTTAGTCACGATACTAAGTATTTTTCAAGAAAGTCTAAGTTACTAGCAACTAATGAACTTAAGCATCATTTGTAAGCAAAGCATTAATACGATATGTTAATTGTATTTTATGCCAGGCTAGATAAATGCTTGCCAAAATACTTAAATGTGGCATACTATCTATTATGTTCACGTGGAATGTTAGAAGCACTCTTGAGAAGTAAAACATAAAGTTGTACGCGAAGTAATTATTTGGGAATTGAGACTCAATTAGAATATATCCATCCGAATACAGAGTTAATTCTGTAAACATTTGCCTTCTGCCTTTGTTAACTTAAGTTTCATAATGTCTTCTTTTAATATAAACGCTAAAAAACTTGTAAATTTTCTACCTGCACACCAGTAAGTAGTGCTAGAACAGTAAATCTTACTTTATACTAAAAGATGGCAACATTAAACTTATGCTGTATTAAACTAAGGTTCTTATAAAATGATGTAGATACCCATTTAACTTCGTACTCCTGCATTATTGGCATATGCATTGTTAAAAATATTACACTGCACTATGCGCGGTTTCTTACCTTCCATAAGGTATGTAATATGCAATGTATACTAGTTAATAATAAACTAAAATTAACAGGACATGAATAATTGCGTACAATGCAAGAGTTAGCTTAGCATGCATATGAATCTACTTGCGTGAAATAGGTAATAATTTAGATACATTATTAGATATACTCTAAGCCAGGGCACAGGATGTAATCAAATAAGATGATATCTCCCTTGTCGCGTTCTAGTAGTGTAAATTGCCACAAGCCAATATTAATGGGGCATTTATCTTTTACCTATTTGTAGGCTGATACATATCTGTATACTTAAAGTTCTTACTTTCAATAAACAATAACAATTTGTTGCACATGAAAACTTACAATTTTATATTTAGAGTCATACAGTTTCTCTTCTGCCATTTGTTCGACATTTTGGGCACAAATTAAAAATGGATATTGCTCGTTGCTCATAGTCATATTCCTGGAATTATCCAATCTGTATATATACTGTGTAAGTATTCTTTCTTACATAATATAGAAATGCAACATTTAATTTTTCTAAGCAAAAATTGTTTGGTACATTGTACATTCATATTTTCAGAATTTATATTTATATATACTTTATATTAGTAATGATTCCGCTGCGCTGTAGTATTTACTTTTTACATGAATGAATGTTTACAAACTTCTGCGTGCGTAGGCTATGACTAGCCACAAATATTATGTAAATTGTTGTTCATATGAAAATATATGTGTTCATATATTCAGAAAGCATACGTATAGAGTAGTTGGTGCTATAAAAGCTCTAGTATTTAATGTTAGTTAGTGTCATGCCATAGTGTGGGTAGGTAATGTCTTACAGTTGACAAAAACTATAAATGGCACACCCTGATCTAAAAATGCTTAGCCAGAAATATCCTTATGAAGCTAAAGGCGAGCCAAAATCTAGTTTTTGCATTTCCTGACTAACGATATAAGTAGCAGGAATAAATCAATGTGGGCGGAAGTCTTTTGCTGCTCCAATAGTTATATTTACTTTGGATATCTGAGATAGACTATTATGAATTCATTTTTTGTAAAGATCTTAGTGCGGCACTGATTCTCGAGTAAATGTTAAAATTTTCATGTATTTTATATCCGGGAAACAATGCATTCTTTGTTTATTTTGAATGGTAGACAAGATACAAGCATTTAACGCCACAATTAAAGGAAAGGATATCCACATGGTATGTGAATATCCTTTCCTTTGCATTGTGGCTAATGCGTAAGTTTAAAAATGGACCGAAGTCTTTCGGAGATATTAGGACAACCCTATCTGATTTAGACTTTTGGCTAGCCAATGTAATTAATAAGTCTCGTTTGCTACACCTATAGGTACATACATATACGTATTTATACAACCGTAAGTATACCTAACCTAGCTACTACTGCAATATTTAACGGGGGAAAGCTTAACAATTTACATTGGACTCGGCTACATATGTGTCATTCTGTCGATTCGCAATAAATCATTATGGTGTATGGACAAACCTACTTTCACATTGACTATTCATTCAATCCAATGATTACTTATCTAAACAATACTCAAACAGAAAGACCACCGACACAGAGATTTACTAACAAATACATCAACTTTATATAGTCTCTGCTACGTCTGCTTTACTGTACTACTGCATGGAGACAAAGAAAGATTACGACAGGCAACTGTATTCTTTGTATCTTTAGGTTAGATTTTATTTTGTGTATATCAGCTATATGCCTTTATTAGGCTGCATATAAAAGAATCGCCACTTATTTAGATAGTTTAAAAATAGAAATGCTAACATACCTGTTTTGATAGTAAATTTTAGTGTTTGTGAAATGTTTACACTTTTCTATTGTTTATTCTCCTCCTTAACATACTAAAAGATATTCGAATAGTTTCTGACAATTGGATTAGTATAACTATTGTTTTCAAGATTTATTATCTTTTGAAGTGCATCATCAAGCTATATCTGTACTAGGTGTAGAGTGTAGACTGTGAATATGTATAGGCACATTATATCCATATGTAATTTACTATTAATTTTCGATAATTTTCAATAAATGTTATATGGACGAACCTACTAAAATTAGTATTGTCATATTGCCAATGCTTTAATCAAGACAAAATGGAGAGATTTTGGCAAAATACTAATATTCTTCTGTATGCTCAAAGCAATAGTAATGATATCCGTTTCCAATTGAAGATTGCCCTACATGCGCTCGCATTTACAATGCCTGCTTATAATAAAGATCCATACTCGCCTAAATGTATGAAATTAAATTGATTTGTCTGGCTAATCTAGCCGCAAACAATTATATTGTACACTAGACCTAGGAAGAGTACGTGGCAGAATGTACGAGTAGTAGGCTACAGGCTACAAAGGTATAACCTGTTGCTTCAAGAAACAAATACGTATTAATCTTACTGTGATGTATGTATGTTTACATTACAACAATTAATCATGGAAGTACATTATAGTATACGTGCTGCACATGATTTGAAGAATAATGTAGGTAATATAATGGAAAAGTGAAACTGATTGTAATAAATGCAGGGAATATCAAGTGGTAATGATATGAGAACAGCTTTAAGGCTATTATTAAAAACATTATGGTCTTCAAAGGAGTTTGTAGACCTCAGTAGTGGTTTGTAATTAGGAAGATTTATACTGAACTAGGCATTTCAGTAGGAATAAACTAAAGTACCTAGGTAATTCTTATTTGTATATCGTATCATTAAGGATGCAGTATAACAATTGTATTGACTGTCAGTTTTATATGGATAGATTATAGTTGTGCATAGGGAGCGATAGTGAATAGTGATAACGAATGCATCAATGGTACCTTCAACCAATAAAGCGAACTGATTGACATGACAGTGAACTCTGTGTGCATATATGGTTGAATTTGAAGTAGAAAAGAGTCAGCTACAGATATTACTAATTGTACATAGGCAACGCACACATGAAAAGTGTAATATTCTATGGTGTATGCAAGATTTCTAGGTTAATTAGCCAACCTCATTGATTTGAATGAAATGAAACCTGAATTGTCTAAAGAGAGAAGGAAAAGGAGTTTTATTTTATACATACTTACATATGTACTTACATAGAAGGCACCGTATAGCAAAAGTAATTGCGTTAGAATTCTCATTGTAATCTGTCTATTATCGTTGGGCAGACATATTCTGTATTTAATGTACAATACTGTA
Source organism: Tomocerus mixtus (assembly GCA_034694165.1). Lineage (NCBI taxonomy): Eukaryota > Metazoa > Arthropoda > Collembola > Entomobryomorpha > Tomoceridae > Tomocerus > Tomocerus mixtus. The sequence continues at coordinate 12,847 of JAQFYC010001796.1, read as the reverse complement.
CATAAAATAAAAGCAAGGCGCAAGCACAAACTGTGAAAGGAAGTTAAAATGGAATGCTTTGAAATTCTTGCTTACTGTTTCATTTGATTTAGTTTGAACACTCTCTACTGATATTGGCATGGGCATATCTGTAAATAGTACACTCACTTACACTATTACTTTATGTCTCTATTTTGATATGCGGTTTTGATATCCATTCTACATATATGTATAAGATTTGATAAGAAACGAAGGTAGGTAAATGCAATTCATCTTGACAGTTAACTTTTAAGTGCAATAGGTAGTAACTACTTAACACAAGAGTGGAGTGCAACAATGGAACGTATTTACTTTTGGATGCTTACACTTAAAAGTATTTATAAATGGTACAATAAATCATTACTGAAATGGTGACTTGAAAAGGCTATTTATAAATTGTCAGATGACTTTGCCAAGACAAGGCAGCTTCTTTAGTCTTAAACTAAATATATACATATATGGCAAGTACCTTATTGTATTGTAGGTAGCAAAGTCGATACTAGATTAGGGAGTCGTGCTTCTTGGTACGTGCAGTTCATTACATTGCATACTTAAGTACTTACACAAGGTGAATTATTTTACAAACATGCTTTTATGTCTAAAAGACAAAAATGTGTGTTCAGTGTTAGACAAGCAGGAAACTAAAACTAAGTACAGTACATAAGTAAAAGTAAGCTTTGAATATCTAGTCTAGGTACACAAATTCATTCTATTGATATTGATTCTGAAATCTCACCCTGCCTTCTACATAATTCTTTAGTTGTGCTTTAACGCTTAATGTTGTGCAGAATATTTATTTACTCACTAAATGTTACTTTTACGTTTGCAAGCATGTTAGCAATCAACAATGTATCGGTATCCCTTTGTAAAGTCTAAACATATCATGTAGGTAGCTATTTATTTTTACTTGGGTAGATTCCTACATATTTATTACACTAAAGAGCAAATAAAGGAATAAATCGTGAACATTTTTACTAAATCTCAAGCTGCATTTCCTTGACGTAAGTAAATACATACTACAGCAGGATAAGTTTGTTCTCAGCCCCTCGCTAGATTTAAGTGAACTTATTTAATCTACTTAAGCCTTAGCAGTTTGCACAATCGTCGAAAATGTTAGGAAATAGTTAGCCTGTCTTGTTGCTAATAATGTAAGTGTGTTATGTATGTCATAAATGTATGTGTGCAAAGAAGATGCATAATGCTAGTGTTTAATTTATCCAATATTGTTGTATGCAGGTAGGGCAGGCCATCAAGTTGTATTGGTATGCATATTAGTATCGGTAGTTAATGTTATGCATACCACACCTAACGTTTTCAATTAGATTGAATTGAGTGTAACCGCAAACAAATGCAATATTTTATTTTATTATTCTACATTTGTGATCCATTGTGTGGAAAATTGTAAATAATAAGTACTTTAGTGTCCTGTCTTGGTTCTATATATAAAGTATTGCAAATATTTTTATTATTTTGTTTTGTAGGTCAGAGCTGGAAGCCCAATATGCAAAAGGATTGTCGAAACTCTCAGCAAAGCTGTTGAAAGCCTCAAAGGAAGCTACAGGCTCTGTTGCCCATGCATGGCAGGCAGTTGCAGTACAGATCGACACTCAAGCTGAACTACACAGGTAATTTTAATATGTTTTATAATATCTCTATCCATATCTAAATTCTACATGCCATGGCCTATCTACCTAAACTCTGTCCATTATTATACTTGCTAATTTTTTTAGCACCCCTCTTTACTTGCAACATGTCATCTTTTGTGCTTTTGTCATCATCATAACAATAGTTCTTTTAGGCGGAATAGAAAAATATACGTGTGTCATTTATATAAAAAGTATGATTTGCGGTATATAAATAGAAGTGTAGTATAATGCACTAAAATGAAATTCAACCGATCCATCTATTAAGTATTACAATTTTGTGGCTTATTCGTTTATAAATTCTTAAATTCGTGCCTAATGTGAATTTAAATAATCTACAGGAATGAGAGCAGAAACATTAATAATCAAAAATATCTTTTAGTTATACACAATTTGTACTTTTGTACTATTAACCATGCAAAAACATTTTGCCACTTATGTCTGCTGAGTAGTATTTATTACATTTAATGGAACTCTGAAATATCTGCTTGGAAACATCCGAAATATGTTCACATGGCACAAATGATTAACAGTACAATAGATATGAAACTAAGATCTTACGTGTTGCCTTCCTTCCTTTGATTATTACTGTATTGTTACTATATATTACCTACAATCTACTTGACTTGACTGCTTCCTTAAGATATTGAAGTAGAACGATTGTTTGCTCCTTATTCTTTTTCACTAGCTACTGCAGTTATTCTAGAAAAACTACAAAGTGTAAAGTGTCTAGTAAATAAATGGATATTCTTTTTTTGTATCTGTCTAATGCACCCTAATACAGTTACAGGTTATGTGTAACATTTCCAGTACAATAATTGATGTTGATACTATTCTGTTCACTATAACAATGTTATAATTATACAGTTGTACCTACGTGAAACAATTACTCAGCTAGTACATAGTTTAAATCATGCTTTCAGTATAGGTATTCCGTGATAAAGTAGATTATATTATACATAGCAAATACATACTATATAGGCAGTAAAACAAACTTTTTGTATTTGTACAATGACAGAATGACAAAAGTCATTTTGTATTTGCTTGCAAGAATAAGTAAGTAAGTAGCATTATTTCAGTCTCTGTCTGTCTGCATGATAAAATTACCCTTTTTGTTAAGAGTTTTATTACTACAGATTGTTCATGTATACATACATAGTAGTACTGGCATATAAGCATTGAAGCAATCTTGGCTTGCTATACTGACGTACTGTAGTTTTATCCTTTCTCTACTCAAATCTCAATGCATCAGCAGGGATAAATCACAGAAAGGAAACTCATCTGGATCTGGAAGCTGTCCAAAGCAAGTATAGCAAGTAGACAGACGGCTAGAACAGAGAGGATCATTTCCTTCTTCAGATTTTCCCTTTCCCTTGGCATGGCACGCTCTTTTCGATACGATCCAAGGAATTCAGCTGGAACCTCATGTATTTTTGAGGCAACCCAACCCAAACTAATACAAGTTACAATTTCGTTTTCTGTAACACTCGTTTGTCCCAAACGTTGTATTTATTTCTCTTGATTATCTCCTATTGCTTGTTCTATTTACATTTTTACATTTTAAAGAGTTGGACCATGTTCATGTGGGTTCTCAATTTCTAACTTGAAACTATTTTACTAAACCCAATGAATGCTGAATGAAAATAGAAGCAGTAAATATATAAGTACATAATACTTGTGTACACACATTATTACACTCTGTTGCTGTTATACTAATGTAGGCAAATGCAAAAGCGAATTTCAGATCTCATTGGCAGTATTTCCTTGACCTTCCATATCAGGAAAACGAAAGCTTACATAAATATCTTAGGAAATTGTATATTAAGGCTTGTTTGTTTGAAGTGAAATGGCTTAATTCTTAATAGATTTAGGGTTTCGGGAAACTTTTATTTTACCTGGTTGGTATTAGAATACCGTAGGTTTTTGAATCGCAATGATCGCATAATATATTTGTTATGTATTTGTTTAGCTTGAGAAGTGTATTTACTGGAGAAAAGAAATTAATTATAGTGTGCTAAACTGAATGACGTGCAAGCATAAAAACATTGAATTCCCATTCGCCTTAAGAAAAACGGATCTGTAATTTCTGTAATCGTAAATTATAATAAAATGTAGGAAATTACTTCCGTGTACTAATGGCTTTTTAAATTTCTACCACAGTGGGAGATATGTATGCAGAGCTTAAGGAAAACCCGCTGCAATCTGTGGAGTTAGACAGTTACTACTACTATTTAAATACATGTATTGAGATAAATGAATAAATCTTAAACAAGTTTCAGAGTAGACTGAGACTGACTGAACTAAACTAAATACAAGTTAATGGTATTGCTCAGATTTCAATTCCTTTCTTACTAGTTTAACTTATCCGTATTCTGATTCTGGCTGAAGACACTTGTACTTGTATATGTTTTGTCAGACTGTTGAAGGAAGCAATCGTCTAAACCATTTCCACCTTATCCTTGCTCTCATCTATTTACTTCGCTTCGCTTCTTCAAAGAATCACAGAGAGAATGTTGAACATTTTGTAATTTAGTTTCAGTTTGATATACATACTCTACTATTAAGTATTTTGCTCCTACTTTATTCAGGTACATTACATACAATCTGATTGTCTTAATGACATTATAATAGAAGTAGGTAGTGCAGGATATTTAGTCTTAGCCGTTTCATTTTAAATGGTCACATACCAATTGTATCGCAATAAGTGCTCTGCTCATCTACCATTTAAATATGTTTCTTCATTCCAACATACATCTACTTACACTTATACTTTTTGCATGTATGTGCGTGCAAAAATTATTGGAACAGGAAGATTAGTCTTAATTAAAACTCTTGCGTTTATTGCTATTTAATACTATATGTACGTAATTGACAAGAATCATGACCAAGCTAAAATTTAAAACATGCACGAACCATGAAAGCATGTCCTGTAATTACATACGCTATAACATATTATAGCATAACATATTATTGTAGTTCCTTAAAGATTTTTACAGTCCAGAGTGCGTGCAACACATATAATGAACCTACGAGAAATGCTCATTGCATTACAGTAAACAATTTATTTCACACCAAAGTAATTAGTAAATACTTACATAACTACGTCAATACACCAACATCATTAATAATCTTAACCTCTTAACATTAACAATGGATGTTTTACATCTTAATATGTATGCAATGGAAATAATTTCGTCTTCAAGTTGACTTTCAAAACTAGAACAGTTTTATCTTTCCGTAATTTTACTGCATAGCAATAAACATGATTTAAGTCGTATATTTCGCTGGTGCGAAAATTAACTAATGAATTTACTATTTATTTTTTTAACATCTTTGATCAAGTGCTCGCTTGTATAACGATTGACGGATTAAATATTACGACTAAGTTTGCTGCTGGTGCATCACATAGTTGTAGGATAATAAAATTGGGAAAGTAATAAATATAACAAATTGATTCAATTAATAGTAGCGACTAGCGAGCATGTAGCTAAAAAGTAACTGTCTATTGTCTACTAAGAACTAAATAACTTATGATTTACGATTTCATTCTTTACTGTAAATGATAGATGATGTATGTAGGTATCATAGTATATGGAATTTTAACCTTTCTATCTTCTATAAATTAATATGCAGTAAAAACGTGCACTGAGGTACGTAAAGTAGTATATATTTGATACTTGTACTAACTAATCGTTTCCAAACTTCATTTTTTATAGAAATTGTGATAGGATGGAGATGGAACTACTAATTGTGGCATAACAGTACTGCGTGTACATCATATCATGACGATAGCGTAATAACGGTTAAATTATTCTTAGGTTTATACAACACTTACTTATTGTTATAGGAAAGAGTAAAAGTTTTGGTTTACGGGTTAGGGACGTTTATGCATTCACTTGTGAGTAACAAGGATCAAGAAAGTTAGTTGTTAGCCCTTTAAGCGAAATGAAAGTTTATAGTGTGGAAAAGGTGCTTAAATCCGGCTATTTGTTTTATTATGTATGTATACAAGTACTAAAATTCCTTTATGAAGTTTGATTAATATCTGGGTTTCTATTTCTAGCTTTACAGACACAACAGCAATTTAGTGTAGTGTATGCTTAATATTAATAACTGTACAGTTACAGTTTAAGTTCATTTTTGGCGAATGGAAGTTTTGTTACAGATAAAGTACCACATGTGGGTGGTTTATGTACCATTTTCTTTGTAATACCTAGAAAGAGATGGGCAATTAGTGTTAATGTTAACTTAAGGCAAATAGTTATCATTACATTTTCTAGAAATAATATCAATTGCTTCTACATACTAGTGGTATCTGTAGGTATTTACTATGCTTATGTGTTATCATTAAGAGCATAATATGTATTTTGCTTTAAGTGAACCTAGAATACTACAATGTGCCTACGTACGTGCAACTTAAACTTAAAATGGACTATGGACTAGGTCAGTTCCCAGTTGTCTTGTCTTGTCAGCCAGCATGTTAAGTACATGTAACCGCTCAATTGTGTCTATAACTTTCATATTTTCATTTGATTTATATAACATGTAGAGTTGAAAAACTTTGTGAAAAAAATCAGCTTCTTCAAGCTCCACTTAACTAGAACAGAACAGTGTGAAATGTCTGTGTATTAACAGCAAGGATTTGATACAGTGTAGTTAGTACATATGACTTTCAAGACATGGTTTTTGAGATAGCAAAACAAGTCGTTGAGTTCACTATTTAAATTGATTAGATATACTAGTTGGATAAGACTGGATCTAATAAAGGATGAAAATCAGCTTGCATTGGCAAAAATCAGTACACAGTATTTTCGTTTTCTTAGGCGAATGTATCTTCTTGTGTTAAATATTTTTGTGGTTTTGGTTTTGTATCTCTGACTATCATAAATGGCAACTACAACTAGTATATTAGCTCAGAACACCATTGGGATGCATAGGTATAATATAATAATATAAAGCCATGAGGCAGTCAGTATATTTAGCATTGTATGCAACCTGCTGTCCCTTTTCTATTCTGATCCATATATGTAAGTTATAAATTGTAAACTGTAGAATTTTTGTTGTATCTTACTTGTAATATAAATAGTCTTAGGTAATTATTATTTAAAAGAAAAGCAGAGCCATTAAATTGTTATCAGGCTTATCAAGATTACTCTCCTACAGATTTAATGATTACATGTGGAAGATCTTCAAAGCAGCAGTTTCGGTTTCAACTTGTATTTCAGTTGGCTAATAAACACACATAATAGAACATTAATTCTGTTAAAAAGATTTATGTTTGTAATGTAAACATTAGATTTGAGTAACTGTTAGTTGGCAGTATTACTCTTAGGAATTGATAATTACGAATCTACTTTGCTATGTTATGTACTGGCATGGCATGACACCCATTTAACACAGCAAAATAGGCAGGGTTAACAAATTCTCCGAAAAAGAATGCGCACATTATGGCATATGTCTTCATCCTACTCATTTTCCTAAAGGCACCGACGGATATGGTAAGGTTGAGATGAGAATAGGAATAACAATAACATCAACATTATATTCAACCTTAACTAGTACATGATTGAAGAAACTAAATGGTTAGCTCGGTTTATTCCCTGTTATTCGATACGTTATGTTTATATTGTATATACATAGTGTGTTTTATGCTTCCGCCTACAACGTGGTTTGCTCTGGTCTGGTCTGCTTGAAGATAAAATAAAAAAAGCGTAAAAAATATTTACATTGCGACTTAACAAGAACTAGCAAGAGATTAGTTTTGTGGATTGACTTTTGATCTTTTGACTCACGTTTATCAAAGACGTATATATGCTGTGCATATAGTATGATCATTATTATATTATTTGGTGCATTGCAAACAATAACATGCCACTAGAACTACCAGTTTCTTTTTTGTAAAACCAGAAATGGGTGGTTTTCCATATAAAGTCATTTAAAATGCTTTGTTGATATTTTCTTAACATGTAAAGCGGAAAGCACAGCGGGTGACATGACTTAGATTTACATTACGTCACAGATTTTGCATAGTATTTCTAAGATATATATGTGCAGATTTTATCTCTACAAGTACCAAGGTTCAATTACTATTACTGTAATGCATTCAAGTTGACAGAAAGAGTGATATGTTATGTAGAATCAAAATCAAATCAAGTTATTATTCGTATAGTATCGAGTTAAGGCAAAAGTGAGGTTAGTAAACGTTGTTTTTAACTCTTATAAGCAACGTATTTAGCTAAATGTAATATGTAGTGTAAAGAATAAAGACTATTCTGTCGTAACGAATTATCTTTTACCATTTCTGATCTGATTTGAACCCATGAAATGAAAACAACCTTTACTAATACATTTTGTAGAGTCAGAGACATATTTATTGTTAGTATAACTATTTGTTAGCTTGATCTTTGTTATGCGACTACAAAGCATTCGCTGCACTTGCATTGTTAATGTTATATCTGTAGTTTGCCTACATAAACTGGTCTGGTTGCTGTCATGTCATTGTATTGTTGCTGTGTCATCGCCATTTCTTATTTAAATACATTTTATGGTGTTGGCTAATATAAGTTTGTAACCATAATCCAGAATTACAATAATAATTCAATTGTCTGCATTCTACATACAAGATGTTTTCATTGCCTCTGATTCTGATTTTGGTAAAGATACAATGTAAGAACAAAATCTCGTTCTAGCTAATACATATTTAACAGTGTTTACTTTCATAGTAAGTATAAATGTTGCAGTCAGGCGATCAATATGGAAATCCTCTACTTAAATTAAGTAAAAGCTTGATCTTGACTTCATTTCTGATTCTGAATCTGACTGTTGTCGACCTACGCCCAAATTAAAGCAGTTTATATTTCAATTTCCGTAATGTTTATCGTTCACTCCCCTTTCCAATGCATGTATTTGTACTCTTAGATGCATGTATCTGTAAAGGTATTATTTACACTGCATGCCCACTCAATTGCATTTTTAAACTTTCCGTCTTGAGAGAGATGAGATAAGGCAATTCAATATCTGGTAAGTTCTAGTAATACTACATATTAGGTATACATAATAGTATTGAAGTGTTTGACCTTTCATTGCAAACATACCTTAAAAGATTAGTTTTGTCAAGGCGTAATATTAAATATTTTATTGACATTAGTATAAGTGTAGTAATTTCGATTTCGTAACTTTTTGGTTATTTATTTAAATATACGTTCACTCAAATGACACTTTTGTGGCAATTTGTGACAACTGGGACAGATTGCTTAACTTTTCTGTAGAAACTTGAAAAGTAATTGTAGTGTAACTGCTCGGGTCAAGATTGTCAAGCCAAAATTATAATTTAACTAACATTCTAATATTTTCATAAATCCTGCTTGCCAAATATGGCGAATGACTATTCTCGTAGCATGTAAAGTATGTGTTGTTGTAGGTATTGACCTTCGTATTATAATATGCAAGAGGTATCTATGAGGTATCTATCTACATATTCATGAGGATTAATATACCTACCAGTAACTGTGACTTCTACTTAAAAAGATTATTTGTGCTACTCTGGGTCTTGGTCTTATTGTGAGTCCACCCTACTTCTCCATTTCTGAGCACGTACTATGTACAAGTAATTTGGTTGTACTTAAAAGGATTCATGCTTATGGATTTGAATTTTATAATTGCTAATCTTATTATCCAACACATTCATCAATCATATTCATGTAAGTATATTTAGATATATAGATCTACAAATAACAACAGTTGTGTAAACATAACTCGCTCGCTTGAGAATAAGATTTCAAAAATGTGTTAGTGTTAGTAGTATGTAGTAACAGAAACAATAATAAAGAGTTGGTGTGATAATTATAAAGATTACATACCAGTGTATACAGATACAGTAGATAACTATAAACTTACAAAAATAAACTGAAGTGAATGAAGCGGAACTAAAGGTTTCACAAACCATTCTTCTATGATTCTATCAACGTGCTCTCTAATGCTTCTCCTTCATGCTAAAAGCACAGCTGACAGCTAACTAACTAAAATACGTAATTGAATTTGTGTTATGTATTTCTGCTGTAATGTGCAATAGCAATTATATGGTTACAGATATACAATTTTGGTCACATTACATCTCTAAGTTTTTAGGATTGGATTCGATAACATGAATTGGTAATTTATGTGGTTTCGTTTAGTATTCGTCTCTCAGCTCGTAAATATAACTGTTGTTTATTCCATTCTGAGATATTTATTTTGTGTATAGCATCATTAATACTGTTTCCAACCTGATAGTCTTGCGATCACATCTGTATTGTGATTTAGCAGGCTAAGTTAGGCAATCGTTATTTATTAGTCCAGTTATCAGGTCATCTTTAACTGCAACTTTACTGTACATTGATGACCCTTTTTATACACAAGTTGAGGATCGAGTTATATTTTAATTCTAACTTTTGAAAGATAATAGGTTTTCTATTTTAATTGCTATTTGTATTGAATAACTATGAGGGCAGACCTGTAAGAAGAATAAATTCATTTTTAAATTAATTTTGCGTATAAAAGTGTCTGTCTCTTAGGACAGGACATAATTAAAATACTTATTAATATTGTAAATTATACTGGTAGGTATGTATACTAAAATATCCATGTGTTTAGTAATAAATACACAGATATTTTTAGTATGCATTAGTGTATAGTACGGTACGCCTACGTCTTTGAAATGATTAAGCAGTCTCCCCTATTCTAGTATCTTTATCTCTTTCTTTATTTGGATGATGGGATGCGTAAACATATTACGTAACCGCATAGGAACTAATAAAGTATAAGTTGGAGCTTCGTGTAGTTATTCATTTATTGGGCAGAGATTTTCTACGGTAATAAAAGACTAGAGTTACAAAGTAAAGAGATAATTTTGATTTAGCTGTTTTCTTGACTTGGCGTCTGTTTCCTTTTAAGTTTGTTAAGGGAGAAGGTATGGTATGGTGGAACAAGGCCTAGCCATTTAGGGACTCTTTGCCCCGCGTGAGAGTTGGTATATGGCAGAGTTTACTTTATTTAAGCATGATTACCAGCTATACCTATATAAATTACTGTCTATATTTTATATACCTATGCTTCATATGTATGTATACCTATGTATCTAAAGTAAATGACTCGATGATGGAGTCAAATCTTATGGTGTCCACAACTTTTTCGAAAAGAACCTGGGAGTACATTGGTATCTGCTATTTCTTTTGGTGCCTAATTAACGAAATATTTTCAGCTGCTCATATGTGCAATATTACAGTGGTATAGTATATTAGTAACGGTATAGTCAGCTTTACATTTTGCATGAACTTGTACTTTGAAGTTAAAGTCAAATGAAGTACGAGGCGGTAAAGGGTTGTCTGTGTGATGCCTAGTGAGCTCTTGTGTCCTACTGAAGGGTAAAAAGTGACAATTAAAAGTTTTAGGAATATAATGTGAATGTAATGTCATGGCTTTTTTGTATTCATTGTATTGTTTTTGAGTCTTTCTTTAGAGTAGGAAAACTTACAACATTGCAATTGCCAAACCTATTCATGCTGGAATCACGTAACTCAAGTTCACATCATTCTCACTCTTGTCAGTCAAATACTAGAAAAACTGTAGTAGGTATAGTACTTATTTAGAACTTTTCACACGCTAGTATTAAGTAAACTTTAATTAGCTATTCAGATCTGGGCATTGTACAAAATCTTAGTCGGTCTGCTTTCAACAAAAAACAACAACGAATTTATCACGTTTTGTCGTATGTGACTTAAAAAGTTACCAATTGCGAGAGCTGCCTATGAATGTTTGTCGAGTCACGAACTGAAACTGTAGTAGGAAACATTTAGCTGACATTGCTGTCTTGGGTTAATTCATGCTGTCTTACGAGACTTTGTTTTTAGCGAGCTAAATTACTGTTTCGGTATTATTTGTGCCTCCGTAACCTATTCGCTATCGCAAATACCAACAAGGCTGTCGTTGTCCCTTCTTTAAAACCTAATACATACATAATATATTATACTTTTCAATATAGTGAAGACAAAAATATACTTTAAGTCAAATAAACCTTAAGTTTGCTTACATTATGCTTTACGACTTTTATATAACTTTGTCCTGATTTGACATTGCATTGGACCTACACATTAAAGTATCGTATAAAATTTAATCGGAAAAGTTTCACAGATTACCCTGAGTCATTCACTCCATGTAATTAAGTGCCTTCATTGATTATAAATTGTGATTATAAATATTGAAATAAGTACTAGGTAAGTAGCATAATATGCAACTTACCTAGTACCTACTTATTTAAGTCTAAGTATGGTCACAACTACTCTAATATGTAATAATAATATGCAAATGGTTCGGAAAGGAAGATGAACGCGCTTTTAAATATTTATACCTAATAATATTTGTGCTTGCGTCAGTTTTAAGAAGTTAAATTACATTAGGCAATCACCATCTTAAAAGTAAAGCTCTCCAAACATCGCCTTGTTTTTGTTCCAAATCATTAAGCCAGTCAAAATTCGTATATTTACATAACTATAAGGCATATCTAAATGGCTTATGTATACTACAATTGTCTACCAACTTATCAGACCAGAAGTTGCATGTAGCTGCATATCATAACAATTTTAATGTTAATGTTATTAGCATTGTCCCAATCGTAAAAGAGTTGAGGACGCAAGTTGAAAGAAATTATCATAATGTTATTAGGCATATTAATGGCATTTGGTAGTTGACATCTCACGTTTACTTCTAAGAATTGTTAAAATCTTAAGTGTAGGTATACTTGGTAATAGAAAAATATTTATGATCCAAACCAGACTCATGAAATCATGAATATTGAAAAACATTTTAGAACAATTGTTCAAAATGCCTTTGTCTTAATGACATAAAGCGCGTGTTAACAGCTTATTAAATCGAATTTCATTTTTTAACGTTTAATAATGACGCAAATGTATCTAATCTTATTCTAGGATGCATAAGTTCATGTCGGAAGAGACATGATAATAATACAAATTGCTATTCCTTTAGCCATACCCTAGCATTAGTTAGTACATTAAAAATATTATAATAATGGCAGATACAATTCTTAAATTGCGACCATAATGCAATGGAATGGCAATAAGGGGATTCAAAGCAAAATTTATAATCTAATTGGATTATCATCTCTTTCGATTATAAACTGCAACCAATTGAGT